>DF240526.1:0-102091 GCA_000507305.1 Breviolum minutum Mf 1.05b.01 | reverse complement strand
TAAAATCATCTTTTTATTTTTTAAATCCTATAATATAATTTATAAATATTTTAAAAATATTAATTTTTAATATATATTTCCTCATAATCTTATTTAAATCTTCAAATTCCTATTTAAATCTATTTTTAAATTATGTTAAGAAAAAAATATAATATTTTTTATAAGATAATATAAAAATATATATATATATTTATTTTATGAATTTTCTTCTGCCAAAAATTAATAATATTAATCAAATATATAAATCAAATAGATCTTTTGAAATATCGTTTATTAATATCTATTTCTATATCAAATTCTTGTTTGTCAATAAATCCAAGATATATTCGATAAGATTTTATTAGATTTTTTAAAGAGGCATTTCCACTGTACAGGAAGCCTGTCTGAATCATAAGTCATCACGTTCGCACGGCACCGTTCCGCTATACATCCAACCCCCTCAAAGGAGTCTCAGAACTTAGTGCGGGCTTTCATGGACGAAGGAACAGATTTCTGAATCATCTGCTTGCTGAGCTTTTGAACACATTGCTGTCTTTCAGTTTCATTCCTAGCACTGCTCAATTCAGCTCGATGTTTAAAGATTTCCTCTTCCCCGAAGTTCCTGGCTGCAACTTGCATCATGGATTCAACTGATGTGTTAATACGAGTAAGCTCAATCCAATGACCCATGCTAGTAATCAGCTGACCACCAGATGGATAGGACAATGCTACATGACCTGCAACTCCTCGTTTTCTGGCATCACCATGTTGAACTTCACACTTCATAGCTTCAGGAATCTCAGAGCCTCTCCACTTCGTCACAACGGTCAGGACTTTCACTTGATAGACTTGTGTAGCCTTGCGCCGTGGATTCAGGGTGTAGAGGATCGTATCACTGAGGGCACCAACTGCTGCTTTCCCATCTTGGGCACATAGCTCCCCAACCACCTGCAGTTGCCTCACACGTTACACACGTTTTTACGCTACGGAGATTCTAGGACAAGAAGCTTGCGATTTGGGATTTGGGATACTTTCGAGACAGAATCTCGTCTTTTTATCTTTTGAAAAATAATGAATTGGACCCACCAGGTCTGTTTTGATCAAACCAAAAGAAAAAAAGTCGGAAAAAACAAACCTGTGACGGTTTGTTATCTTCCAGGTTGCTGTGGAACGTCTTCATTCTTCAAGTGTTCTGGGAAGAACTCCAACTGAAACTGATCATCACAAGTGCCAGGTAAGCGTGTGAATGGATTGGGACCCAAGAGCTCTTCTGACCACTCGGAGATAAGTGCCTTCAAACTAAAATCAGAGCACATCACAGAGAAGCCACTCTGGAGGGCGAATGCAATCAAGTCCACGGTCGAACTTCTGGATGCTGAAATCAACCCTCGAGATCTGCTGGTGCCGAGTGCACTCGCTCGTGCGGCTTGGCGAAAGCCTCTGTCGGAACAAGCTCCACAGCATTCCCAGTTGAAGGTCACGCTATCCGCTGGAACGCTGCGAATATCTTCCACCAGCTGTGTCCAGATGCCCTCAGGGGTCAGCTTTCCTGATAAGTAGTCCTGTAGCTGCTGCACTGCAAACAAACTCAAGGAATATGTGCTGACTTTCTCCCCTGGAACTGTTTCTGGGCGCACTTCTCGGAAATTTTCATCATAAGAACCGCTGGCAAAGATGGTCACAATGACTCCAACGAGCCGTTCTTGCACCTGTTCCATGTCGGTGAAAAGCTTTTCAAGTTCTGCATCCTGAGAAAGGCTCAGGCTGATTTGAGATCCAGAGTCATCTGACGCAACAGAACACGTCTCAGTGGCCTGGATCAGGAAAAGAGACTTGCCGTGAAGGAAATCGATGTATCCCTTTACAGCGAGAGCCATGTTTCCCGAGTTTCAGGTTTCCTTACATCCCAGTTGTTTTTCTTTTTTTCGGGGGCTTTGTGTCCCCAAAAAAGTAGCGCAGCAGATGAAAGGGGAAGAAGGCTACTGCCATCATCCTCAATTTCTCTACGGGAATATTGATAAGGTAAATGTTCAAACAAACAGCAATCCATGCCAAAAAGACCCACCCACCCCTCCATTTCCACCTGCATCATGCTAGTCTTGAGCTTCTTGGAAGGCGTCAAGGACTTCTTCAGTGCGCTGAACATCTGCATGGCGTGAAGGAACGATGCAAGTATCACCTTTCACCCGGCTACCGTGGCAAGGAAAGAGGTTTAAGGACTTATGAGCCCAAAAGCCAATTCCGGTTTAATGGTTCAAGCTTTCAAGATTTTCAAGTTGTCTACAACATAGACATGTCGTGCATATTTCTGTCCAAACTTCCAAAAATCCGGTGCCTTTCTGTGACATTTTTGGCTCCAAGGCTACTTTGGCGCGTTTAGCGATTTCCGACGCCTAAAACCGCGTGGGTTGTGACCGGTGATTTCTCGATTCTCCAACGGTTAACGTTTTCACCGTGGATTTTCCACCGACCACTTCATGGAGTGTCACACTCCGTCATCATCGAAATGCCACTTAGACCTCATCTCTCGCACGAGGTAACAACCTACAGATTCCCCCCTTGGAAGCGACCACAAAACTGATCAAATTTAGTATTGGTAACGTGCCATTTCAGGGTCCTCCCGCAAATGCAGCATTTTGCATCATGTAGCCCATTTCACTCTCCAAATCAAACGTATCATGTATCATCCTAAATCTATCACGACTCCAACCAAAAGTTATACACAAGATACACTTCCCAAAACTCACCTGGCACCATTATGGACCCTAAGTCCCAAAAGGTAACAATTATCTTCAAAAGGTCAAGTGCAATATCGGTTTCGGGCAGTGTATCGGATATTAGCTTGTCCAAATAGGATTTGAATAATACACATATATTATACACCCCTCTCTGTCTTTACTATACTATACTGCACTGTACTATACTATACTCTACTATACTATACTATACGATACAGTATGATACCATGCTATACTATACTATGCTATGCTACACTTTGCTATGCTATGCTATACTATGCTATGTTACACTTTGCTATGCTATACTATACTATGCTATGCTACACTTTGCTATGCTGTACTATACTATGCTTTGCTACAGGTTGCTATGTTATACTATCCCATACTATGCTAGACTTTGCTATGTTATATTATACCATACTCTACTGTGCGATCCTATACTATACTATACTGTACTATACTATATTGTACTTCACTGCACTATACTGTACTGTACTGTACCGTGCTACACCGTACTAGACCTCCACTTTCCACCCTGGGTAACAGCAGCCCTGAGAACTGGGCAATTTTGGAGATCTGTGGCCCACCCTCGCGACATAGGAGGCATCGTCCTCACGTCTCACTGGGCGTCCCATGTCGTGTCATGTCATACATTGGTGTTTCTTGGAGATGGCGACAGGCAAGGTAGGCAGAGATGTCCTTGTGAAGAAAGATCGATGTCATGATACTGTTGGTGGAAGAAATCCCAAACAACCATCTGGGATCTATAAAACCCTGTAAATAATGGGATAACCTACCTATCAACTGGTGCAGGATTTCTTCCATCAACAGTACCATTAACATCCATTGATTTTAATCTGTCAATATCGTTCGATTGTCTGAGTCCGTCTTGGCCATCACGATTCAACCCTTTCCTTCAATACTTTCCTACTATATAAGAGTTTTCAAAAAAAAACATGTTAAAAGGACATGCAATCTTTTCGCTTTTAATGGGTCACTATGAATTGAAACCTTTCATTATACAGATTATATGATATTATATGCATCTATTTCAGTATTTCCTACTATGATCTTCCTCCAATAATCCCCAATGAACCGATCCTTCGGTCGCACTTTCTCTTGTGCACTGCTAAGCATCGACACGATGCTCATGCAAACTGCATGCACCTGAAGCAAGGTGGAACGTATGCAATCTTGAATATGACTGCAAGATGTTAATCGCAAGTCATCCTCACTCAAATTCAACAACAAATCTTAAAAAACATCAATTATGTTGACATTTTGACATGAAGATAAGACTTTAGAACCCTGATCGCAATACAAATAGATATGTATATACATATATGCAAATCATATGCAAACAACACACAAATCAGTGATGAGGCCCTGGGTCTTTTCAAAGTGGCGAATCATCTGTGGAATCAAACGACCTTCATGACTAAGGACTACACCGTCAATGCGGGACTCCAGGCATCGTAGAGGATTGACAAGCAAATATGCCTGAAGATCCCCCAACTCATTGAATCAAGTGGATCTTATCAATTGGTTGTTTTTTGTCCACCAAAAAAAGTTTGAAGTCATCCAAACAGTTGAAAACTGAAAAATCATCAGCAAACTCCTACAGCTGAACAAAGGCAAGTAAGCAACACAGCCATTGCCATACTTCGACTGGTGCGCACCCATTTGAATAGATATGCGGATGTATCGGTGAGCTGCCCTCAAAGACTACCTGTCTCGAAAGGTGCCGGGAGGAGTTCGAAAATCATCATCAAAGTACAAACAGGTTGTGACAGGTTTTGCAGGGACAGGTGTATATATATATATATATTTATATATCTGCACTCAAGTCATTTAGGTCAAGTACAATCTGTTGTTTGAGCTAAGCCAAGTCATGTGTGAGTCAGAGGGCCCTCAACAATCATGAATCATGACTTTTGGAATATTAAGGACTTGCAGTATCCTTCAGAAAGTTTTGACATCGTTGAATCTCAGTGTAGATCCTTGCAAATCACACTTGACACCACGAACGTCATTCAATGGCCTCCGGACTTTCGAAAGGATAACCTTGGCACAACTTCACCAACTGAACCTTCTCACATCGTCGAAGTCATTAGTCAACAAGCTATTGCAGTTGTTACCCCAAGAGAGCGTTCTTTCTTGTGGTGCAACTCCAGTATGATTTCAATTGATTTCAAACCTTTTGTCGCGGCATCATTTATACCTAAACAGCAAGTGGGTCAGAATTGCAACCACGCGAATCATGGCGTCCTTGCAACGAAGTCACGCGCTGGAAAGCGAAATCGAAGCATGAAGTTCTCTCCGGCATAGAGCGTGCCGGGTGCTGTTGCCGGGAACATCGGCATCACAACCATGGGACTTTTCAACAAAACTCTGTTAGTTTGTAGGGATGCTATACCATAGTCATCCATGGTCAATGAACTTTCTAGTGACTAAGTGTATGGATGTTCAAAGTTTCCTTTTTGATGTCATAGCATATCTATGTATGATCTTTGTGACAGGAAGAGTCCGGATTTTCCAATGACAAATCAAACCTGCCTCCGAGCACTTGAATTCGACAGCTTTCAGCATCCGGATAGTCATGGACGCGGATTCCATCCTGCAGTGGGTTTTCAATGATAGCCGTCCATTTCGTTTTACACTTGACATGTCAAGTATATGATACCACAAATAGTGCAATATGATATATTATGTGCATCAAATGAAATTTTATTTATATAGAAAATTAAATATATCACATACCGTGTTACATATTGAATTGAATATATTGTAGCAATCATATCTAAATGACTAAATATCATAATCAAATTTCATCATAGATTAGATATGAAATACTATATTATAAATATCATTTTGTACTATAAAAGAGATATTATATAATATATCGTAAAGTGTATCAATGATATCTTATTGCAAAAAACTATTGATCATACATTGTGCAATGTACATTTAAAAAGAACTATGTGTGCTCTAACATATCTCATCTACTATATACGTATACTTATGCACAGTATATTGATCAGATTTCACCGATATCACCAATCTAGAAAATTCCCGCCACGAGATCATGTTTTCGGAAAATCCTGCGAACGAACCTTGGGATGATGTCACTTATCACTATAATCCACTCTGAGTTTCCAAAATCACGGGTGAGTTTCAGGGGAAATTTGGGGTAAGCCCCGTTTTGGAGCGACATCCTTATCAAAGCCTCAAAGCCTGTCCTCACCAGCACGTGCGGTTAGGCTGTCCAATTCCTGAATCAAAGTTCAGCCGGATCATGTGTGAACTGATAGTTCAAGAGCCTCCAATAAATCCTAGAATAGTTCAAAAAGATTTCCCAACTTCTGTCACTCAAACGAGAAAATTGAAAGGCAATGAAAAGGGTTTTATGACTTTGTGAGGCGTGGGACTGAAACAGTGAAGTGGTTGGCCGGAAAGGGCCAGCTGGCACATGTGCATTGTGACAAGCTCCGAGCAGTGATCTGCAAGGAAAACCTTACTTGTAAGGGTTGTAATTCTTGAGATCTTCTAGCAAAAAAATGCAAAAATCCTACCACTATTAAAATCACTGTAATCGCAACTTTTCATATTCTGGTAGTTCTCTTACTGCAAGTGTGCGGGAATCCCCATCCCTTGTTATTGCGACGTCCCATGCATTATCCTTTAAATGGCATCGGGTTGCATTGCCGTCTCACTTTCTGCCCAGGGAGTAATCACTGACACAATCAAGGTAGGAGGCATGGACATTCCCAGCTTGCTGCGTCTGTGAATACGCGCAAACATTTTCTTTATTCGTGCAGCCATGAATTTTTTCACCTTGAATGCAGCGCCACGAAAGTTGTGCAATCTTCTGGTTTGGGACAAGTCATGTTTCAATGCGCATCAAACCAATTCGCTGTTTGATGGAAGAGTGACACATGCTCTTTTTATGCGTTGTTCCCTTGCAAATGTCCAAACTGTCTTAGAATGAACATGTCCAAATTGCTTAGTAGGATTCATGGAAATAAACATTCTGTCGTTGCCATAGCTCTGCATATCCAACCCTCTCAAAATCTCTTTTGCAGCCCTCCATATCTTTGTTTCCAGAAAAACCACCAACACCAAAACGCTGCCCCATCACGAATCGGCCGCCTTCTGCACACGTTTGTGGAGGGAAGGTGTTGGGGCCCCACGCTCACCTGGCAACCGGAAGCTGCCAGTGTAACCCCCATTAGCTCTGGTAGTTGCCACCGATCCACCGACCTCGCCAAGTTCTGGACATCGACTTGGTCGATGGTCATGGTTCCCTGGCGCCGGAAAAAGTCGAAGTCGTTAAGTTGGCCCCTCATTCTGGGGGATAACTGGGGGATAAAACCACGACGACTTGATAAATGAAAGGATGAAGGGAAGAAAGAAAAGAAACAAGCGCAGAAGGGAGAAATGCTATATATATATATATATACAGCACATATATGTACAAATATATATGCATATAACTGGTAGGTTCAAGGAGTTGGTGAATTTCAATGATCTTTTCCAGTCCTCAGCTGTCTTCATCCAGTGAAACAAAATTGAATTGCTTGAAATAAAATTTGGAACTGGTTCAAGCAGTCTTGCATCATTCTTGAACCAGGGTTTCTTGTTCCTTTGTCTTCCACAAGCCCCTTCATTAGAAACTACGGATCCTTTCAGTTGCCTGGCCTGCGCTGCAAAGCCATAACCAATGAAGGCGTCAGTTGCGCAGCTCTGAAGTTGAAAAAGATTGAGATTGCAACACCTAATGATACTGAAAGGTTCCATCGAGACTACTTTGCTATGAACTCATTATACGAAAGTCAAAGGCGTTGTCAGTGTGTACATCGTCAGTGTGTCTATCCTGAACACTCCCAACATGTCTAAGTATACGCAACTTGGAAAAAACAATCATTGCTTCAAGA
Source organism: Breviolum minutum Mf 1.05b.01 (assembly GCA_000507305.1). Lineage (NCBI taxonomy): Eukaryota > Dinophyceae > Suessiales > Symbiodiniaceae > Breviolum > Breviolum minutum. The sequence continues at coordinate 94,440 of DF240526.1, read as the reverse complement.
GCTGAAGGATGCTTTTCTTAACGATTTTCATCGTCATTTGAATCCCGAGTGTCATGAATCCACTTTGAAGTTTGATCTTTGCAGCTGCATTTCGCATCTCTTCGGCGTCTTGCCAGTCCGATAAGCTAGAAACAAGATGTTTGCTATTACAAGACTCACACAATCTCCAAGTGGGAAGTGTTGAAAGTGAACTTTCAGGGGAATTTTTGCTGAAGAAGCCACATTCATCATCTAATTCATTCTATTTCTGGTCACTTTCGGGGTGCCCCACTCCAGTATTTGACGGTAAATAGAATCTGGGGCGTCGGAATGCATGTCCAGATAGCAGTTTCGGACAACTTCATAGGCCCCGATTAACGAAAATGTCTTGTATTATCTTGTATTCTTGCAAATGGAGGTGATTGGAAGAAAAGCGTACCCCTATATTGAAAGAAAACATGAAACACCACAAGTCGAGCAATGAACGCACAGCTGTTCATGTCTGCCCGTCAACCCTCCACAGTGGTCTAATGAGTCTAATCGGGCAACCCGGGCTCTGTCAGACAGATCCCTTAAGAAAAGGCTGCAGGTCGGACCGAGGTCAGTTTGGAGATGTTACCAATAGCTTTTTATCCAACATCTGGGATGTCCAGTTTACATCTGGGATGTCCAGTTTTCTGCTAAAAACTGACCACAGGACTTGTATCTCAGAGTTGATTACCAAACTCAGTGACTTTGCTCATGGCTGGCAATGGTTGCTGCATGAGAAATGTTGGATCAAGAGATTGTCCCTTGAGTATGACGTGGAAAAGGTCATCAATGCGAAACATGTACAATCATTCCCATCATTCCCAGGTACATGGAGCACTCAATCTACAAAGAAAGAGCAAAAAGTCCAGGAGAGTCTCCGAAGAAACTCTCACTGGGTTCGTTTCAATTAATTTTGCCATTCCATCTTTCAACCAGCTGGAAATCTATGGACAAAATCCTGCAACCCTTCAAATGTGTATTTGTACGTATCATTATGATCTATCTGTTATAACAGTCCCATTCATCACACATTGGCCCATGATTTATATTGTTTTTTTTTTAGCATCAAAAAAGTGGTGCTTTGGATTTTCTCCATCAAACTAGTAGTTACCATGTGCCATTCTTTGACATTGGATGCCTTCTCCACCTTCGGAAATTAGAAATCCGGGGAGTCAACAGCTTGGCTGTGATATCCTCAGTATCTTCGGTCAGTAGAGTCCAACACAACTGAGCAGTGATCAAAACCTACCCAGTGACGTTCCATGAAATCCTGGGTCGGTCAATGGGGATCCTTATAATGGCGGCTTATTGTAATCCCTATAAACCTGGATACATAGTATAATCCCCAAAATACAGCAAAAAACCCAGGGTTTTGGCCCCTGCTCCACTCAACGAGGCACGATTTTTTCAGGTGCCACACAATGAACGTGGCAACTTTTAGGAGTTAAGCATTGTTTGATCATGTTTCATCCATCCCAAAGATCTCAAGAATAATGGGCAACACCTCCTGGTGTTGAGACTATTCGACCATTGAGACTACATGAACGGCGTTTCGATTGGAGCCGATGCTAATCTTATGATTTTCGTAGGTTCAATTCTCATAATGGACAATAATCCTTAAGAAAGGGAGAAGGTACTCAGCCAAGTTTGGGTTTCAAGAACATGATTGAACTTTTACACATGATTTCGATGAATCTGGAAACTAAACTTTGGGGCGGTGTCACCCGACATAGTACACGTGCCAGTCAATGAAGGCATTGTCTCCCACCATTCTCCCACCTAGTTCTTGCTAAACGAACCAACATTGAGGACTCTACTTGACCAAATGACACCAGGCGCCCTTGAGTGTTCCCATCGAACCAAGGTCATGTTGCACAACAAAGACCCTGGCTAGACACGCTGACACCGCGTGACGCTGTATCTAGACTAATGGTACGCAAGTCCCATCGCAAGTCGACTTGCAAGGCTGAAGCTGAGGAATTGTGTGGAGAACAACGTTGCCTGCAATTCAGCGTTCCAACAGTACCACAGAAACTTTCGTACCCATGCAAAATGGTACCCTCAAAACGAATGTTTCAGAATTTACTCCGAATACTCTCAGGTTGACACCAAATTTAGACATCATTGTAGGATTTGAAGGTAATGCATGGTAATGTCTTTTACCAGCTCTGTTGTAAAGCTTAAAATCATCTTCTAACTTCCGGGATTTGAGTCTCGTCAGAGATTCCATCAACTTGAGCCACCTTTTTCAGCCTGTTTTTTTCAAGCCTGGCTCGCTTTCAAGTGAAGAAATCCCTCCAGCAGGAGCTGACCCAAAAAAAACACAAAAACTTCTATCCATCAAAATTTTCGTCAACCAACAGGAGGGAGGCACTTCCCTTGAAATCTGGCGAGCCATTGTGAAACCAACTAAGCGAAAAACAGCCAGGCAGCCAGGCTGGGGGCAAAAATGGATCCGAACCCAAGACTTTGCAACATATTGCAAACGTGACCTTATAGTATCTAAGACCTGCAAGTCAATCAAGGGCGGGCCTTCATTTTCTCTGTTGTCCAGAAGCCTTGCTGGAACTTGGGTTTTCAAATGTGGAAGTTGAACAAAAACTGCAGCATAAGCTTCAACAAAAAACTTGTGACTCTGATATTTTTTACAGCAAAATGATCCTCTTCATTTGGAGCTTGGAGTTGTCCCCTACTATTCGGAAATACACTCTGGCAAGTACCCCCCTCCTTTATTTCGTCTCAAAAAAAACACATGTCTCGTGTGAAAAATTTGCACCAAAAAGAAACAAATTCTGGAACTTACTTAAACAGTGGTCATTATATTACCAACCCAAACAATGCACCGTTTAAGGGGAAATCCCCCCCAAAAAAATGTCGTTTTATGATCAAAAATGTGCAAAAAAAAAAAGATCCCTGTTGAGAAAAGTTACATTTTTCATAGCATTTCGGCCACCAGTCTCATTCGCTCATCCACGGCCACATCAGGCTAGAAGCCTTACAAAGCTCAAAAGCTGGGGTTCTGGTTGGTTAATAGGGATCCGTGGTCCTTATTATAGTCCGTATATAAACGGGTAGTATAATCCCCTTATATGCATCTATATGCTCTAAACAACCAGGGTTTTTTGTTCATTGCTCATACAGACCAACAACTGTAGACTATTCCTAACAGAGGACTCAAGAGACTTATCTTTGAGAATATCAAAGTTCCATTCTAAGTTATCAAACCTCTTGGAATTTGAATTTGAATTGTGAAATAAATTCAGAAACGCCAACAGTCATCACCTTCTCCGCTTTTTGTCCATCCTCGAACCAGGTAAACCAGGAACTTTGTCCTGTATGGCTCAAACCTTCAAGGCGGCTCCCAATTTGGGTGCCTAGACTTTGCAATTTGAGGAGCAAATGTGTCATGTCACGCACAGTGCCATGAATGGCTCCTTGCTTCTCTTCTGTACGACCTTGAGTTTTATCTGCCACACTTAGCAAAGTTGCCAACTTTTCAGCCGCTTCGCTGCTGAGGCGGTACATTTGCAATGCAACTTCTTGTGCCATGTCGTTTTGTGCCACATCGGAAAAATCTTCCACTTCCAGCTTGGCAAAGCGGGTGTCGTAAAAATCCAGGCGATCAAAGAGGAAATACAAACCATTCCTTACTCCGAAGCTTTTTTAGGAGGATAATCTTTGGAAATTCTGCCCTTACAAAACAGATATGGAAAATTTCAAGCAGCCCAAAGAAACAAAGCGAAAAAAAAGACGTGATAAGCCGTTGTGGAAGATTGGTGCAACCACAGAGATGTCAAAGCTGATTCTTCTGGGAATAGAGACCAACCTAGACCTCACATAGTAACCGATCGAACAGCTAAATCTTAGGCCACAAGAACCCCCCTACCAAAAAAAACACCAAAACACAAAGATATATGAAACACAAAAAAATAATATATACGGTCGTGTGTATATATATATACGTATATATAATAACATCATCCAACACCAAATCAAACAAAGAAAGGAACTATTCTTTTCAGCCCAGTCAAAAGTCAAGCCAGCCGAGTTTCCGCATTTTTCGTGTCTCTGACTCAAAGCGTTCCAACCATCTGGCCGAATGTTTCAATTCAAAGGGTGTCGTTGTCTCCTTGAGATGCGCCAGCCATGCAGTCTGCAAAGTCCGTGCAGCTTGGCTACGTGGCATTCCCATCTGTTGCAAGAGATCCACCTGGGATGAAAAACTGGGAAGGATGCTTTGGGCTGGAAAAATGGGGGAAAAAGATTTTGGGGGGTCAAACGCTTCCGTGATGATGGCTTTGGGATTAGACAAATGCTTCCATCTGCAAGTCCTAAGGTTGAAGTGTTGTTTTCATTTTTTGGACTTCATTTCTGACACTTGCAGTTGCTACTCAAACAAAGTGAAACCCCCTTTTAGCTTAGTGGCAGTAATTTCTCTCTCATCTGCCAGTGCCAATTTCGGACGTCCATTGGCTTCTGATACGAAATGCTCCCAAACATCGGTCAATCGCATCCTTTCCTTGCGTTTCTGCATTTGTCTCCTGCGACGCATCTCATAAAATTGTTCTGTGAGACTCTGAGCAGATGAATTGACACGTTTCACATCCATGTAGTTATCCAAAATAATGGCCAGAAGCATGTTGAGGAGAATAATGGCACAAAGTACCATGAAAATCGTAAACCACAAATAGGCTCCACCTCTTGAAACTTCTTGCATTGGAGCCCAATCCCAATCTCCAAAGAGCATACGAAAAGAGCTGTGTAATGAGCGTGGAAGATTTCCAAAGGCTTCGACATCACGACCAAACAAGAGGACTGCATTCAAGCAGAGGCATGCCAGAACTGCTACGGAGACAAGTCCAAAGTGTAAGAGATCTTGATATGCCAACTTTATGGTGTCAGTGACTACTGCCAGTCTCGGTTGTGCCGCAAAGGACTTAAAGAGTCTCAGAAGAAGCAACATAGGATAGAAACACAGGAGCAAGCGAAAGCTCTTCTCTTCAGCTGAGGTGGTTTCTAAAGCATCATAAAAAGTGGCAACCTGATCTACGGTCAATGTACTATGATCATCCACCATCACGCCCAACTGACTTTGTAGCTCTCCTGTTTGAGTGGCTAGACCTAGCCAAAGTGTGATCACTGCTGCAGCAACACTAATAGACAACCAATCCACGATGTTCCAAAATCCCAGGTAGTCATACCACAAGGCTCGATGCCATCGACTTTCAGCATTGCGGATCACGGAAACGATTTCGATGATTTCATTCACGAAAATGTAAAGAAGACAAAGAAGCCAAATCCCCGCAAAGACCTAAAAAATTGCAGTCTCCAATTCTTTTACAAAAGGCAAAACACTGACATCAAAAATGTCTCGAAAATCAAAAACAAATGAAGATACATGAGCAATGAAAAAAACCCTGGTTGGTTGGGTTATATAGGGGATGAAATTCTACCCAGGTATATCATGTATAGGGATTATTTCATAAAACCATGACATAAGGATCCCTATTAATCAACCAGTAACTTGGTGAACTTGACAGATTTTTGTTTCAGCCTAGGGACCATCACCGGTACATTTGCACCGGTGAACTGAGAAAAGTTCACCCAAACCGACATGAGTTCTACCCGTTTGCGTAAGCGACCACCACGAGCAAACCAAAGATTGACACCTGTGAGTGTAAGAAGCCCATATTCAGGATTGAAAGTTGCCATAGCAACTTCAATGCGCTGCGTACGTTCTGTAATCCATGGAACGTTCGATGCAGATTGAGATTGACACCATTGGCAATAGCAAGTTCTGTCACTATGACAACCATCTTCCATGTCAAGCACCTGGTGACATGTTCAAGGATTTCTATGTAGAAAGCCTGGTGATTGTATAGCTGTAAATGGGTTTATCTGAATGACATCTCCCCTTCATTTGGTATGTTATATAACTCCTAAGAATCAAACTCTAGGGTCAACACCCTGCTCAAGAGGGAAATCCGAGAAAAACAACGCATTCTGACGTGTTTCCCTCGTACTTGTACTTAAATATGAGCTTATGGAATGCCATATACAGTATTATATACCTATATACTCTTTCTTGGTGATGTCAAATGTCATCACAACATCTTCACAAATGTCCACCAACACTGGATGTAGCAACAACAACAACAACAACAACAACAACAACAACAACAACAACAACAAGAACCGGCCAGCACCTGATCCATCATCCGTTGCATGTTTGCAGACAATAAAAGCCACTCCTGTCGACTTGGCCTTATAAAAACTTCCCCATCAGCTGTGTCAGGTTCGAAGTAGATCTCTTCGTAAGCTCGCACGCATTCTTTTCCATACCAACCTGGTAGGCAAATCTGGGATTTTTTTTCTAGCAGGAAAACAGAGGGAGAATAGTAATGGACCTTTGACCTGTTTTTGGGTTTGTCTTTGAGAAAAATCCTGTAAAAATTGAATTTCACCCAGGTTTCCTTTCAGTCAAGATGAGCTTTTATACACAACCTTTTTAACGGCGGCAGCACCAAGAAACGTTGCCAGAGTTCGGCTTCTCTGCTGGAGGGAAATTTGCAGGCACGATCGGGCGCCACCTGTGCCAGGAGTCAAAAGACGCGGGGAATGTAGGGAATGGCCATCCCCACCTTCAATAGGGAATCCTTATAATGGGTATATATGCACCCTTACTATTGGGTTGATGAGTTTATCCCCTATTATATGGAAACAACTACTTGGAGTTTAGACCCTGGGCCCCACCTGTTGTCGAAAGCGTAAACCACCAATGATGCGATTGTAGTGGATGTAATCGCCAGGCACTGGCAGTTGGTAACCATCCTCCAGTTGGGGGCTTGTGGACGCTGAGTTGGTGGTTTGGGGCCCGGTGGTTTGGGATTCCTAAAATCCCCGAAATCGAAAGGGATTGGGATTCTTAGGGGCACCCCGATTCGAATCCCAAACCACCGGGAGCAAAACCACCAATGAATTAACCATTGGTTGACAAAATATTGGGCCCAAAAGATTACCCCAGCAAGATGATTTACATAGCTAAGTATGAACCATTTTGGATTTCTGAGAGTCCTTTATTTTGGGACATGTTCAAGCCTGCTCCAAACCGAAACAATCAATTTCAGATTGTTGGGGAGCTTTGGTGGAGAGCCATCATTTTAGACCTACTAGTCACTAGTTTTCAAACACTCTCATATCACATAAGAGACCAAGACAGATCTTAAAAAGAAAACATGTTCAACCAAAAGAAAACACATTTTTTGTGAGAAAACTTTTAAGGCAAATAAATAAGCACCCAAAAAATCAAAGCAGTTTAAATTTTAGCAGTTTAGCATCCATGTCCCACACAGTATTGGGCACTACATTGAGGTCGAAGGCGCTCAAAACATCCCGTGCATGACCTTCAGAGTACATCCAGTTCGGTTGAATCACCAAAGGGAGAAAACCCAGACGCATCCAAGACCAGAAATCAGGCACAGAGTGCACATCTTGCAATGTCTTGTGTCCCATGTATTCGTTGAATGCAAAGTTGGCATTTTCCCGGATGTCTTGTTCAATCGCTTGCTCGATGGAAAGCACAAGATGCTGATTTAAAGACAAAACCGCCATCAAAGTGAAGGAGACTAAGACCAAAATCATGAATGGTAGTTCCAAGCACGCTTCTTCATCTTCAAGTTCTTGTCTCACCCATTTCAGATAGATATTTTGTGGAACAGTGACTTCTTCCTCAAAGGACAGGGTGTCTTTAGTCTTTCCTCCTTCCCAAGCATCCATGGCGACCCCCTTCAACGGCACATGTTGCGACTGAACCAAGGCAGCGGTTTTCAACAAAAGTCAGAACTCAGGGAGTGACCATGATACCCAATGATTCGCATATCAAAATGTATTAAATATCAAATAGACTTATATATAACATCTCATATCATCCCCTTCCATGCACTTGATTCAATACTTTACCAATTTCTCATTCTATTTGAGCGAATCCATCTCAAGCGAATCCAAGTCCTTCGTCATTTTCAGATCTGAAAAACCACGATCATGACGAATCATCCCCGCCTTTTCCGACCGCATGATCTCGAGTCCAAACCTCAAGGCGTTCCCAACGTATCCACAACGACACGTCCGCCCTGTCAAGGTCATGTCTGAGACTTGGACGTTGTTTGGTGGTCTTCCTGCCACACCCACCTGAGTACAAGGCCAACACAGAGTTGTTGGTAAAGCAACATCCTGAACCACATCCAGCTTGCATCTCACGGCCATTTTTTCTTTGAAACTTTCAAAAAACTGTTCTTTCCAAAAAATCGTGCCGTCGTGTCATGACATCCACAGGGAATTCCTGTAATCTCCATCTCCAACGTCCCAGGTGGGCATTTTTGGGCTTTCCCCGACACTGGCCAAGACAGGCCGCTTCTTATGCGCACTAAAGAGCGTGCGCTCTCGACCGGGAGCTACACCTTGCACCTCATATGAGGAGCCGATCTCCATGGGGAAGTTGGTGATCGAATGATGGTAGGGTATGAATGAAATTGGTTGTAGTTGGTTAGAAATATGTTTCATGTTGGTTGGATGTTGGTGAATTACTGTTGAATGGTTTGTTCTAATGTTGGGAAATTGGAAACTGAGATTCAATCTTTCGATGATAGACCCTTACATCATAAGGCAACCTTGTATTCAAAAGAACTGAGGCGTCCAAACCACAGCATCTTTGATTCAGATCGTACTATTTTGGATGGCACATGGATATTCAATCTAGGATCAGGTAGCTTTTTAAAAGACTAAAGATTCTCTAAAGGATCAAAACTGTCAACAAAAGTGGTGCAAAAACCTTTCTACTATGGAGATCTTTTTCTGGCAGCGCGCCCCATGCTGGATACTCGGATACTTTCCAAGTGAACCCCTAAAACAGTGGCTTGAGTAGCCTTCTGTACAGCATGTGGCGACAAAATGACCACACCCACCAATAGTTTCTTGGATGCATCACATCTAACCACTTGAAATCAACCTTTTCTCATGGTGGCTTGGTCAAATTATTGCCAAATTAAACAGTTGTCTATTCTACTAAATTACTATAGATGCAATTCATTAGCACTTCCTGACTCCTAATGGCATACGTTCAACTTCGAGCTGGTCGGATTGTTCCGCTCAATTCGACTGCACCTGGCTCAATTCGGCTGAAATGTTGAAAGATGTCCCACCCAAATGACTTCCCACCCAAAAATGGTGGGGAAGATTAGCTCTTAAGCTGCAATAACGGTGATCTTTCAAATTGCCACAGATCTGCGAACGATCTACGCCCATCACCCCACCCTGGACTCTGCCTAAACCCCGTCCTGTGGAAAGGACAAGTCCCAAAAACCTCGGCAGGTTGGATGCTGGGTCCCCACCGACAATGGTAGCTTCACCACCACGATTTGAAAAAATATGTATTCTTTGTTCACCAAAATATTATAAAATATTATAAAATATTATAAACTCCAAACCCACCATGTACCAAAATCAAACTGTGTCTTCTCTTCAACAACCCTTTAGGAATCTGTATTAATACGCTTTGGGCTTTTTTCCCTACGAGACTCCTCCAAAAAAAAAGCAGCCGGCCTGGAGGAGTACATGTAGGTGCATGATCCATTCGATGTCGCGAGGCTTTGAGATCACCAACTTTGGGTTCCATCTTCGTCGCGGCGTAGAAGCTCCGGCACTGCTCGCAGTCAAAGCCCTGCAAGGCGCTGCGTGCCTTGCCGCGCACCACGCAACGGCAGGGCACGGAAAACGCGGACGACAGCGCGGCATGGGGAAGGGCCGTTCCTTCGGCCCGGACGCGGTCCGAGGTGAAAGCTGGCGGAAGTGGAACAAGAGCAGATCTCGGTTCCTTGGGGGATTTTTTCTCCCAAATCCGCAAACCGGAGACCTTTAAAGCTTCAGATTCAGGTCCTTCATTCTGAGACTCATCTTCAGATCCCGTCTCTTTGGACGCCTTGTAAGTGGAATCACTGGAATGAGATTCTTCTCCTTCTGATCTCGGAGAATTGGGTTTCTCGTCTTTGCCTTTTTGAGGTCGTCTTGCCTTGTCTACTCTCTTTCGTGGCGGCGAAATGACCTTCGCCTTGGCCGATACCACAGCAGGGATGTTAAAACCTCACGATGATATTAGGCACTACGGCGAATTGCTGAATTTTGAACGCCACATGTTTTCCTAGCAGCACACTTCAAAAGACAGATCTACCAAGTTGTTGTCTTTTCCTATTGATCCGTGGCCTACCAGCGAATTTTCTGCGCTTTCTGTGGTTCCACAAAACCAAATAGTTTCCCAACCTTCTCCATGAGATTTGTTTTGTCTTCCAGGATGCCTGCCCAAAACAAAATGCATCAAAATGATTCAACATGCTTAGGCTTCTACATATTCTATGATCTCCGTTTAAATGATTTAAAAACATCTAGGACTTGGAGGTACTCTCCATTCCGTTAAGCACTCAAACGTCTAATCAAATCATCCCAGCCTTTGCTGCGCTTAGCAGGCTTAGCTTCGACGTCTTCTACTTCCTTCACTTCTTTCACTGGCTTCGCTTCCTTCACAGCCAAGATCTACAGGAACAAGGTTGAAGCTTTTAATGTCATGACTCGATTCCATCATCCAACCCTTCCAGATCTTTTTTCCGGGGAACCACTCAGGGGCCAACGCCCTATGTTTTAGCGGAAACAATCTTCTACAGAACCACCGTGAATAGATTGACTCTAAGCGATCGCAGGATGGAAGCGGTTTGAGGAGTTTGAGGTAAACTGAAAGTAGAATCCAATAATCCATATCATATCTTTAGTAAGTAATTATACATATATTTATATATAGTATATTTATATATAGTATATATATCTTTGCATATGAGCTATTATCATCTATTAATCTATGTGATACTCTTACTCATTCCTCCTTTATTCCCCCCCAAAAAAGCAACGAAATCACCGTGTTCCTCTGCCACTTTTGGCGACTCTTCGGATCCGACGCTACGACGTTTGATACCTTGCCAGGCTTGGGTGGGGATCAGCGGTAGGTGCCTGGGAATCTACGGACTAAAGAGATTTGTTTGGAAAAAAAATGCCTAGTTAAACCACAGACCTTTGTCCAATCAATTGAAAACCATCATGCTGAGATTGAAAAAGTCTGGTTTTGATTTCTAAAAAAATCCCTCGCATCAGTACTCCCACTAGTTTCACAAGCATAGCTATGCAGCTATGTCTGGCCACGGCCTGCAGTTTTTCTCGCAAGCATGGCACCAACAGTTCTTGCACCAAAAGCGCGCAATCTGCCCTGAGAGAAAACACCCCCCGTGCAAACTTGGTGAAGATCCGCCAACCTTGTGGGTTTATACGGTTATACGTGACCAAAATATGCAACAATGAACATGTTCCTTGCTAATCGGTATTCTTGTGTCTTCATGGATGTGAAGTTCATGTAAATCCAATGTCCATCCAGTCATCCATTTCTGGAGACCGTCATCAAATTCTCCCCATTTCGCCTCATGATCCTTAATGACCTGCTGCTGCTTTGAAACAACCTTTCGCAAGGTCTCCAGCTTTTCCTGGTATGACTGACCCAAAAAACGGCACAGTCATCCGTACATTAGAAAATATTGGAAAGGCTATCATCTGTCGTTTTAGTTAAACACACCCAAAAAAAAACGGCATCAACATTTATATACATCCGCCTTCAGCTGCTGATTTTCTGCTGTGGCTTCCTTTGCCATCCTGGCGAAATTTCATTGGGCAAACAAGGGGACAATAAGTTTCACAAGTTTCTGTTGAGCCTGCTATTGTCACAGGCCTCTTGTCGTGCAACCTGCCGGGTTGCAGAGTCATCAACAGTCAAATTCATTCAGTTCAACTCACTTCAACTTCTCCCATCTGCTACAACTCAAATGCAAGATGCCGATCATTTTTTTGTCTTTTATTTCACTTCTCCAAGAACATATCCTTCTACGTGTAGCCGGCAAGTGGAAGTAATTCGTACCATAGCACTTCGACCAAGCAAATGGTCATCTCGAGGTACTAGGACCTTCGCAAAGGACTTAGTTCGACCTACCGTTTGCCCTTGGCGCATTGACCTTCGCAAAGGACTTAGTTCGACCTACCGTTTGCCCTTGCGCATTGACGCCCTTGGAGCGTTCTTCCTCTGTCTCCGCGAACCACACACGCTCTTGGCGATCCATCAAATGTGCATTGCGATCATAGGAAGTGACCAAATCAGCCAATTCCTTGTAACGATCCTTTCCAATATGACTTTTTAAAGGCTTCAACTTTGCAGCTGCAGTACCAGGTCTGGCATAGAATTGAGAGATGTGGATACCTTGAAATTGGTGTTTTCGGCACAAAGCCATGGTTTCCTGCCAATCTTCTTCACTTTCTGTGGGAAACCCACAAATGATGTCTGTCAACAAAAAGAGTTCAGGGACTCCCTCTTTAAGCCGATCCGACAAATAAGAAAAATCTGCAACTGTGTATTCCCTTCTCATGGCTCTCAAAACTTGATCTGAGCCAGATTGAACAGGAACATGCATAAAAGCATGGACATTGGGTCGTTTCAAAACCTCAATGATAGCATCCACATGCTGCATAATAAAAGGTGGATTGGTCATGCCAGTACGCAGCATCACATTGGGATGTTCTTCTAGAAGTACGTCAGAAAGGCGAAGTAATAACTCTGCGATGTTGGTGCCAATGTCTAAACCATAGGCACCCATATCTTCTGAAGCCAGTTCAATCTGACATACACCTTCACGAGCAGATTCCAAAGCTCTGTTCACAATGGCATCAATGGGATATGAAACCACCTAACCGCAGGGTAGAGTAGAAATTCTGAGAAGAAAAAACTCGTGAATGTTTGCATGGTATTTCAATCTAGAATCTTAGCGATTCCTTGAAATGACCTTCGTATAAACCTCTATAACAAAACATGGTAGTATTTGGGAGGACTTCCGAGTTTTCGTCATGTTTTCATCAAAGTACCACAAAACACATCTGTACGATTCTGTACGTATATGATTACCTGAGGGGGGGGGGGAACGAAAGCCAGGAACCTTTTTCACCGGCACCAAGCAAGAAGCAGGGCATATCACAGTCTTTTCATACAGCGCAGCACCAACCCACATTAGCTAGAAGACTTTTCGAGAGATTCCCTTTACCCGCATATACCATGATTTTTCTACACCCCCCCCCAGCAACCCACATGAACGAATCTCTCAAGAACGCTGCAAGAATGCTCTTTTTCCCTGTACCACGCAAAAAACACCGCATAAAACATTGTTTTTGGAAACTCTGCTCCCGGACGTTTAAACCCGCCACGTTAAGCAGCATATACTGAAAAAACTATAAACATCATTGTTCCAGCATCCGTATGCCAAGAACATCGCATTTAGCGGCGCTTTTTTTTACTGTAAAAATCATCCAACATCTGCAGGACCTCTGACCTCGAAGTATGCCAGTATTGCCTAGTGGCACAAAGGGGCTGCAAAACGTTCATTTGGGGCACCCTACTTAGCACCTAGGCTGCATTTTGGGGACAAAATGTCAGCACCCCCCTTCCCCACCCCCTGTAATTCTCACTTCGTTCGCAAGGTGAAACTTCGCCTAGGCTACCGGCTGGCTATTATGTCATACTAAAATAGAATGGAAAACAATCCATCCTTTCCATAGACTTTTGCACAGTCTTTTCCACGCCTTCCCACGAGACATCTTGGTTTTACAATAGGTGCAGCTTCCCAAACAGCCAGCATTGATGGTGATGATCTCTGCCAAACGATGTTTACGTACCTTGGGTAGAGATAATGAAGGTAAGTCACTTCGTTTCTCCATGACTTTCACTGTGTTACCCTTGACTGTCTCTTCAACGACCTCGACAATACGATCCAATTGTGTCACATCCAACATACTGACTCCCTCGAGTTTGTCTGCTAGTTGACGGTTGCTGGATGGTACACAACCTGCAAGAACCACACCTTTGCCCAAGTTTTGTGCATTGGATACCAGGTTCAAAGCTCTTGTCTCTGAGGGATGTTTCACTGTACATGAGTTGATCACAATAGCATCACTGTCTTCCAAAGAATCCACCAGGGTGTAGCCATAATCTTTTAATTGTCCGGCCAAATACTCACCATCCGACTGGTTATGAGGGCAACCAAAAGTCTTCACATGAATCCGCTGCCGTCCCGGCAACAGCGCTTGGTCGCTGGCCGATGTGGCCGCCGCAAAATTCGCTGCGGCTCCGACTTTGCCGACTTTGCGAAGAACTTCGCCCTGCCCCAGGCGTGGGGGCCTTGAAACGTGATGATCACTGGCAAGATCTTCCAAATCATTGTCCTCATTGTCACTTTCATCTGCAGTGCTTTCAGTCTCGGTGATCAACCCAGTCTGTCCGCAAGTGCCATTGTTGCCACAGCCACACGGGCCACCTTTCAGATTTTTGAGCTTCAGACTTTTCCAATAAGCGATTCCAGTGACAACACCCAGAGTTGCTAGCCACAAGGAAGATCGAAAAGCATCTAACGAAGTTAAGCTTCGAGAGTTCACAGCACCCATTGGATTTCCAAGGTTTTTCCAAGTTTGTTATGATGAGAAAGAAAAACTCCATGGTTGCCATCCTCATGCCAAAAACTACTAGTTACACCAAGTTACTATGTTTTGTTGTGCCTCTGGTTGCAAAGTTTCGGGATGTCTTTACTTCTTGATGTCAACTTCATTTTGAAGATGTTTTCCACTGCGGGCTTCTGAGCAAAAAGTTTCCGTCGTCCAGGTTCCAAGGGCGCCTTTATCGCGGTAAAACCAATCAACTTCCACCAGGGGCCCCGGGCAACATGATACGAAATCTCGTAAAATTCAGGAACTCCCAACTTGTTTCATCTGAAAATAAATGATACATCATACATCTATGATAAATCTTAGGATACTCAAACACCTCTTGAAATTTTCCCTTACCAATTTGAAGTCGACACACTGACTCCCACCTCCAAATCAGTTTCCAGCTTCACCACGTGTGAGCGAAGGATTCCCTCGCAGCACTGAGCCTGCCGTGTAACATGGTCTTTTCCTTGGAGTAGTTTTCAGATCCAAAAGATTTGACCAAAAAAAATATGCAAATCCGAACACCTTGGAAAACACAACAACAAGCTGTTCACATAGAAATTCGTCCGGTGACCGGTGGGTGCACAAGGGGATACTGTATCTTTCTGGTTGTGCAGCAAAAAACGTCAGCTTAAACTGGCGCAGGGCCTCTTTTTTTGCAGGTAATTAATGCATAGTTCATGGTTCAATGGTAGATTTAACTTTAATTAAGGCATATTGGAGCTGTTTTGGCCTCCTCCTAATTTTGCCCACAAATTTGGTACCAAAACACTTTAATTTGCGTTTTACCTGGCACTTGGAGCTTTGGACATCTTGTGCCATCTTGAGTCCGGAGGAGTGGCGGCGGTGTGGGGTCGACTTTGAAAGCTGGTGGGGATGGTGGTATGCGGCACTGGAGGGGCACCATTTTCCGTCTGGAAAGCAATCTGAAAATACCGGTGTTTTGTGGGGGAGGGAGTAGAAAACTATGTAAATAGCGGTGTCTTGCTCAATTTCAAAAAATTCGACAACAAAAACTAGAAAGGCGACAAAATGCTGCAAAGTACTGTAGGTTTTTGCAGCCAAGATATCTTTCATACATACTGCACACATCTGCACACAAGCACTTTGAAGCGCATACACACAGAAGAGCACTATGAAGAATCGAACGGAAAGCAGTCTGTGACTTTTTTGTCAAGGCATTCTGGTCTGCTTGTTGTACCGGAGCGGCCATGAATACAATTTGGGCCCCTGGACTATGTCTCAACTCAAAAAAAAGCACAACTCCACAGCGTCACAGCTTCACAATTTCTTGGTTTTTCAACTCGTGGAACAAAAACTCAAAATGTTCAACAATCTGGTGTCGAACTGAATGACCTGCCTCCTTGACGGCCCGAAGCAGGATGTCAGTTGCCTGCTTTCGGGTTGGATTTTTGTGGATTTTCTAAAGATAATTACAGCAGTTTGAGTCAAACATTCTCTGGGAAATTCACATCCAGATCATGCCTATTGTCTCAAGATTAGGGTTTGGCAAAATCCAATATGTTTCCTACATATATAAATTCAAATCAATGCTTTCAAGGGGCTTTTCCTGGCTCCCTAGTTTTGAAACACCCTGACATGTGTGCGTAAGGGGATTTCAATGAACCATGCTCACAACAGAGTATAGCTACATCTTACATCAATATGGCTCCACTACAGCGAGTACTGGCCAAGTGAAAATGAATTCTGAGCAAATAGTTTCACCATTTCAGTCACCTTGATGCTAGCGGTTTTAGGTAAAATTCCTGGCAAATTCTTTTTTCAGAGCATCATTGAATATTGCACCGCACCTGAAATTCCAAGATGGTGCAACGGTGCAACGTTTTCCGAATTACCAATTTCACGCGGAAATTCCGCCTGTTGGAGCGAGACTCCACCTTGTGTTAGAGGTCTTTCGGACAGACCTCCATGTTTTTTTTGCTGGGCACCCAAAAGAACATCAACAACGCCCTTGTCAAGCCATATGCTATGGCTCAATATCATTGAAGCCCAACATAGAGATACATGTGATTGGAATAGTGATGGAATTGGATTCTGAATACTCAACATAAGCAAAACTGCAGTCCCTCAAAGGCACTTTTTAATATGCCAGAATCAATGGGGAAGCATTTTCGAAGCATTTTTTTCAGACGCCTTGAGGTTGGAGTAATCTTATTTCAAACATCATCAAATGATATTTTCTCAGATATGAACAGGGAACAATAACAATTCCACATCTTTAGCAGAAGCAACATCCCTATTCGAATCCAACTCACCATCATTGACATCTATCTGATATTCCACCTTCACTCCAAGACCCGCTGGTCCCACCTCCCCCATCTGCAGCAACAAGCGCATCCTGACGCGGCGCCTTCTTCGAATCCCCTTAACTCCCATAAATCCGTTATGAAAAATACGAAAATGGATATTCATCATTATATGCTAGTTTGATATTGAAGGATGCAAAGAAATGGATGCTTCCCAAATAGCTCAAAATAGAATAGATGATTTGGAGAGAACGCTATTTTCAAGTATCTCTGCCCCCAAATAAAGATCTTCACAAAAGCTCGGATACCACTGATATTTCCCTTAATGTCATCCAATATCCCCACATCCTTGACTGGTGACTAGTGTTGTTTCATGTTGTTTCATCATGGTCTTCCCCTTTGAGATCGGCGTTCAACGTCCTTGGCCCATCACCCTTCCCCCTCCAAAGCAATGGTACACCACTTGAAAGAACTGGCTGGCGCTTTAGCAGGGAGGGAATGTATCCCAATATGCCCCAATTATGCCTATTTAAACGTTTCATTCTTCAAGATGCGAAGAATACCGGTCATTTCTTATGCTTATTCAGCACCAGCCAGAACAGAGAGGGGGCAACTTTTGGGAGTTGTCATACTTTGCCCTGTTAAAACCAGCTGTGCATGCCAAGTGTTGGATACCAACTGCAAATTTTCAGATTTACGGAAACGATGTACCCAACAAGGACATCAATCTTAAATAGCCACCTTTTGAACAGAAACCAAGCATTACACCCCTGAAAACTACCATGGAACCTGAAAATGCTGGTTTCCAAAGAGGAATCTCCTTTTCCGGGGGTCCAGTTTCAGGTTCTATGCTAATCTTCGGGGGGTGTATCCATGTTTGGCAACAGCACCCCCTTCACAGACAACAGGACCTCCATTAGGCCATCTTTAGCATGCGGCATCCAACCTCGGCAAAAACATGCTCCAGCATGATGGGATGATCTCCAAAGATTCGAGAAATCTCCGGTGCAAATTCATGGCTGCAAACTGGTCGCAAAGGGCAACTTCATGGCTGCATGTGTTTCAAATTCTCTGGCATTTTTTTGGGGAAGGTTCCAGGTTCTCCCCCCCAAAAAAATGCAGGTTTCATATCGGGTGTTTTACAACCAAATTGCTGCCGGGTTAATTCATCACTGCTGCAAGGAAACTGAGTCTCCCCAACCAAGCCAACCAGATCCATCCAACGTCTTGTCGGATGTTTTGGGGCACCTATGATGTTGCTAGCTCTTGAGCCACGTCGTTGTTGTTGCACCAAGCTTCAATCCCCAACCTTCGAGGATACCTCAACATCCTGTTGATGGAAGAAATCCGACCAACCAGTTGGTAGTTGATCCCATCATTTACAGGGTTTTAGCACCATCCAAAACGGTGGTTGGGAATGGGATTTCTTAACCATCAACAGTAGCTATAAAAAAAACACATCAATTCATCACAGAAGATTCTCAAGAATTTCCAGGGGCCGCTGCAGACGGAAAACTCATCTTTTTTGTTGCTCACAAGCAGAATTGGCCCAGAACGCCCCTCAACCAGAACGAGAGGAGCCTGGTCATTTCCCCCTGTGAAAACAACACTGGATTTCAATCTGAGTGGTATGCTTGAATTTTCTTGCACCATTCAACCCCAACCTGATGTCGGGATTGAACAGTGGTTTTTTTTGTTGTGGGTGTGTGAGTGTGTTTTCAAGTCTTTATATGTGCGTATGTGTATGTGTTGCTCTCGGAATCACCATCATTTGTTTCGTCTCTTGTATCAGCAATCGGCGTCAAAGGGAAGGACAGCACCGCAGCCATCTAGACAAAGGGAAACCTTTCGCAACTCTCAACTCTCATCATTTCTGATCACTTGTCATTTTTTCGGAATGGCGCGCGGTTGGACCAACTATATACAGCATTTTTCTTCCAACAAATCTTGGATTATCCAGCTAGTCTTGCCAGGCACACCTGTTGAACTGTTTGAATCTGGCTAGTTCCACAATGAACCTCAGCGACTTGAAGATATTTTTTTGCGCCAGATTTGATGTTGAACGGAGTCCATCCCAGTCGGAGTCGGAGGTGATTCCACCTCCAAGCTATGCACAGGTCATAGACCTCAATAAGTGAGCAATTTTTTGACTCAATTGCTTATGGGAACTTCCAGTCCTTGGACTCAATGCCATAAAAAATGCGGACTCATGATGATTTGAAAAAAATATTGGTTTTCAAAAAATGAATCCGATAACTTACAACAGTATAACCCGTTCTTCTGTATTGAAAGGATATCTCAAATTCATCCAAGAACCTTCTGAAGTCCCGTCTGCGCCTACACGCTACGAGTCACGGGAAGCTCGTCTTCAGATCTACGGGAAGTGCATCACTTGAATGTGCGATGAGCTCCAAAATGACTGACCCACTGCACTTGTAGAATTCACATCCAAATCTGTTTGAGAGGCTGTGCATTTTGCTTAGCCACTTTTCATGCACAGGCGACAAACCAAAAGTTTTGGGTCTGCTAGAATCCAAACCCTTACTCACAGCCCTTGAGACATTGCTGCTCAAAGTTGCAACAATTGACATTGCGGCAACACTATCCCGGAAACGAGGAGAAGATTACCATCAGAGCGGATCTGCAAAAACGAGGCCCTCCTGGTTCACCAGAGAAAAAACAGCAGGGAAGGGTGAACCACCTGGCCTTTCATTCGTGAACCAACCAACACCGAGCTCACCAACCGAGCTCACCCAACTTTGCCGCTTTCGGTGGGTCTCCCTGTCCTTGCTGGCTTGTGTGATCCACCCAATGGCCTTGGGCAACAAGGCCAAAAAACATGAATCATTCAGACCTGACAGAAAGTCCCTCAAAGGATTGGAGCCTAAAAAATGATGATAATGATTCTCCATTGATTCCCTTTTCAGATTCTAGGATTTTCAAGATTGTCCAAGGAACTGTTCCCAAAAACCCAACGTTCTTGAAAGAAAGGGGTTTGCAAGGGAGCAATCTGTGCCCTTGTCTTACTAGAATCTGTCATTTACATCAGCTTATAGGAGGAGATGGATTCGGGGTAACGAAAGTGACACACCTCAACAGTACAAGGATTGACTTGACCATGATATGTATGATCTGAGATGATACAACTATGATTGAATGTCAATATAATGATTATAATAAAAATTGTATATGATTCATTATGTAGACTAAATAATCCAATGATAAAACTGATATCACATAAGATAGCATCATCAAGTAACGAAACCTTGACTCAGGCGAGTTATATACACAACCCCTGGTGCCAGCCAAGGTACGCCATCAAGCTTTGCTTTCACTTTCAAGCGGCTCAGACCAGACCTGAGGCAGCTCACCCCCATCTGTGCGCCATTCAAAGTGGAGATGTTCAACGGGGTTGGGGAAGACCGTTCCAACGTGGGCAGTGATTCTTGAACTAAATAAACGAGGATACATCTATAATCTTTGAATATCTTATAGTAAGGATGTCCTGTGAATGGGATACCACTCGGTGTTTATTGTTCAACTCAAAATTGTTTCATCATAAGAAGTGGTGCAAATTTAAGGGGTGATTCACATTGCATCATTCAAACCAAGTGATGATCATCCATTGGAGAGTAGCGAGAAATTCTGCCTGTTACAACGGCCACAATCCTGCACCACCCACCTGAGATTTATGAAAGCCCTGGAATGGATGAAAATACCTGGAAATCACTGAACTGTTGCAGGCTTTCCTTCATTTACTGGGGATGACCATTCTCAAATGACTTGGATTGCCGTTGTGGCTTTCCTCGGGTACCGTGCGCTTCATCTTTCTTTGGCCAGCAAAGGACTTCCAGTACCTGGTAGCTTCTACATTGAAGGCAAGCACGACACCATTCGAAACATGTTGCTAAGAATTGGCAAGAGGATGGGAATACCGAAGATGGAAGATGGAATATAGAACCTACCAAAACACATGACAAAATGATAGGAACCCATCAATACTACATTCACTCACTTTGTTCCCCTCCGTTCCCCTCTCAAAGTCCCCAAAAGCCTGGTATCTTTATTTCTACTTAACATCTATACCGGCTTCCATCTTTACACCTCACATCATCACATCCACCTTTTTTCTTGGAGGGGGGGACTAAGATGGTCCAACTACCAGCTGGTGCTCCGATCCTCTCGGGCGCCTCGGCTTCTTTGAGCTTTCTAATGCCACCCTTTGGCGGAACATCTTCGAAAGTCTCGAAGAGCTCGGAACTTCGAAGCACCTGCCAGCTGCAGGCAGGTGAACTTGCTCCCTTGAGTTGATGTTTAGTAGAATGAAGAACTCATTAAATATCCATGCTGTATGTTGATTATGTTGTGATTTGCGTACGAAAAACCTCATCCTGTATTTATTGGATCTACCATTGGAAGATGGATTCGAATTTTCCCACCCATGTCGTCATTTTCGAGACACCAGGCATACCACACCCCGGCGTGTCACAGCACCGGGTGCACCTTCCATAAATGGCCACCTTCTTGTAGAAAAATCGTGCCCAGGTTACCGGCAACAGTGACCCAGCCCTCCTGGATGTGAGAAGTGTCCTTTTTGTTGTGTTTCAGCATCTTTTTTTAATGAAACCTGTATAAATGGCCGGAAATCATTGGATAACTGGGGGCTTTTCACCTCTATAAATGGAGTTTACATCTGCCACATCTGAAAAAAAACGAAAGATCGTAGAAACACATTTTACAACGAATCTAGGGCCTACCTTCCAGGTTTCAACCGGTGATTTGTTGTCACCTCTGTCCGTCCGTTTCCAATCCTTGTCTTCGCCAATCACCTGGCAGCGGCTGCCGGTTCGCACTGATACCCCCCAAAGTCCCCAACCCCAAAGTCCCCGCACCTTGCCCTTAGCACGGAAAACCTGCGCAGGTTCCGCCAGTTGCAGGAAAACACAACAAAACTGGGAAGGAAATTTCCATAAAAATTTCCATCTTGGAAGTTTTTAAACATCCCGAAAAATTCCAAGACCTATGGGGATTTCTCGGTTGAATATGTCAAGGTCGTTTCCCAAAATGGCTCTTGTTTCACCACTCCTTTCCGAAAACTCCAAACTGCCACCCAGCTGGGAACATTTCCCCCGTTTTCGGCCTTGATGGAGGCCTCCTTTTCAGGCCCCTCCAGCATCTCCACAATCTGGCAGGTCGTCATTCATGTGGATCCAAAGGGTTTGTGGGTCCAAGTCGTGTGGAGGAAGTCATGATGAAACGTCTTATCATAGATATTCATACCAGCACCTTCAAAGGGGTGCCAAATGGTTCCTAAAGGGTGTCAAATCACCATCCCTTAGGGTTTAATTGGCACCCCTTTGAAGGTCCAGGTAAGTATCAAACAAAGACTTGCAAGAATCATGTTTCTTTTCAAAATGGGTTCTACACCAAGCATAGAAAGATTTTCTTTCAACTGAAAGGCTCGAACATGTTTTTTTTCTGCCCAAGGCGTTGCGGGGGCTCATAAAGGCGTTGTTCGATGGTCCTGGACTCTCGTTTCTGCTGGCTGGCATTGAAGTCCATTTTCAGAAGCTCTTCTTGATCCAGTTTATGCTCCTCCAAAGATTGAGGGAGTCAAAGTAGAAAATGGAAAGGATGACATAGAAGTCGGACTTTTTGCAAGACTACAAGAATTTGAGTACAGGAATAACGGAGGTCAGGATAGTTCAGGTACACATGTATGTATACAAAAACATATACGTTTATTTTTTCTTGATTCATGCCAAAGTGCCATGTCACTTTTAGAAATCTCTTGCAACTTGACACTTTGCACCTACTTAAGCAATCTTCAAAGGGGGGCCAGCCATCCGCCCACAAAAACCCCCCATTCCGCACCTCACAGAGTTGTGCCAGGCGCCTAGCACCAACACATCGATTTAGGGCTTTTAAGGTGATGCGCGTAGGACGTAAATCACGTGTTTTGAACTTCCTCCGTTGTTCGGAGGCATCCAAGGCCATCAATTCTCCGAAGAGTCGTTCGGCTTCACGAGCTAAAGGAGGACGACATCGACCGCAGGCTTTTAACAATTGGTTGTACTGAATCACTGAGGCAGGAATATGATGATCATCCACCATTTGCCTCAAGGGGTTGAATGGGGTTGGGTGTAGCTGGTCTAAGGTCTAATCATCTTTTTCGAGGGGGATTGAAAAAGATCCATTAACAAAATCAACAGAAAAACCGCCGAATCTAAAGGACAGGCATCAACTGCATCACCCTCCTTGGGGACCCAAGGACCCCCTCTGGCGCCTGAAATATCTCAATGCTTCTTCATAGTTTCCCTTCTCCGCATATGCATTGATGATAGGTCCAAAGCTCCGTTCATCTGGAGTTCGAATCTTCTCTAATGCCAAGGTGGCCTCCTTAAGGCTTGAAGGATCTGCATTTTTCGCGTGAATATCGATGATGCAATTTAGAATCACCAAATCATCTCCAGCTTCCAATGATTCCAATGCTTGAGTGGCCCATCTTAAAGCCTTCTCTTTATATCCTGCTTGTGCACAACCTTTGACCAAGGTGGACAACATCACCTTGTTGGCAACACATCCTGCATTGCTGGAACGGCTTTGCCAATACTCCGCGGCACGAACATCTCCACTGCGGAAGGCAGCATCAACCATTGAAGTGAAAAGAACAATGTCAGGTTCCATGCCTGCATCCAAGGCTTTTTCAAACCATTTTTCAGCTGCACGTAGATCTTTACCTTTCCCAGCAGCATCCACCATCAAAGTATAAAACGTCAAATCCTGGAAGCCTTTAAAAGCCTTGTGTGCTTGAAAAAAGATCTTCTCAGCTTTCATCAAATTACCATTGGAGGCACAGGCCTTCAACATTTCCAAATACATCTTTCGAAAGATGTCCTTTTCACAGCGGCTTGTCTCGGCAGCCTGAATCCAATCTTGTGCCTTTTCCAAGTGCCCAAGATCCAAATATAACTTCACCAATTCTTTGAGTGCCAAGCACCGTAAAGTCAAAGCTTCCTGTGAGATTGCTTTGATGGATTCATCTTTATCATCTCTTGGGGTCTTAAGCAGCTCTTCAGCAATAGCATGACGCCCGGACCTAATTGCATTAAGAGCCACCTGTGCGGTCGCCATTATGCGCTGAGAGGGATCACCTTGACCTAACCATGTCATGGCAGCATCCAAATTACCTTCCTCCACACAGGCTTCAGCGACGGCTATGAAGGTCATCTCATTGGGTGTCAGGTTGTTTGAAGACATCTTCTGCAACCACACTTTAGAAGTCTTCATGTCCCCTGCTTTCGCTGCAGCTGACATGACTCCATGGTAAGCCCTTCTATCCAAGATGTTTCCACTATCATTGAGATGTTGGAACCATTTTTCAGCTGCAATGAGATCTCCTTCTCGAGCGGCTGCATCTATTAGCATAATATATTGGATCTGTCCAATCTCCTCAGGAAACTTTGACTTCAACTCCGAAAACCATCTTTCAGCATCTTTCAAACTGGCTGCTTTGGCGGCTGCTTCCATGAGTTTACCAAACGTCCGCGTGTTGGGTGAAAGTCCTTCCCGGCGCATCTCAACATAGAACTCCTTCGCCTTCGTGTGGCTTCCAGAATTGGCGCAGGCCTGGACAGAAGTCAGAAACATAGAGTTAATCCTAAATTAAAACTTATAGACATGCATACATATAGTATATTTTATCATATGTATATATCATGAAATGCATTAGATGTACTATGTGTATATATCACGATATATGTATATGACATCATATGATGATATGTATTGTAATATGTGGGCATATTGTGACATTAGTATGTGCATACACATATATATATATATATATATTATACATATATAAAATTTAGTGATTTCAGTTAAACTTCCACAACCGGTTTCGCCAGTTTTCTACAAATCTTCACTTCGGTGGAAGTTTGTTGATCAAAGTTGGCCTTCAGAAGCGTGTTGAACATGACACGGCGCTGCTGCTCTGGAGCTGCGCGATACAAGCGACGGAAAAGACCTTCTGCACGCACAACATCTCCCTTCCTGAGCATCGGATCGAAGCTGTTCACCAGTTGGAACCTGGTGAATAATTGTCCAGAACATCATTGAATATATATACATATATATATCATAGGATAATATATCGGGGTCAAAAAAAAGTCTAGATTCAAAAAGCAGATCTAAGCGGCAATTTGGTAGGATTCCCCAACTATACAACTGCCTTTTTTGGGGTGGGTAGTGATAAATTGGATACATTTGCAACGGCTACAGCCAGTGCTCTTCGGTCCCAACTGAAGTCCTCCATCATTCCTCCAGAAAAAACCTCTCACAAGGCAAGGAACGTGGCAAGAGCATTAAGTTTCTCAAAGTCTTCGTGAAATTCCTGGCGAGAAATACGGTTGGCCGTTGGAGAAAAAACGTTTAAACCCCTGGCAAAAAGTGGAAATCAGTGGGTGAGCAGAATTATTTTTGGCGACCTCACAAAAAAACGTGGGAACAAGTTGATTTTTAATAGTGAGGCTTATCAAACTAATGCATGTACAAGCTTGATATCACAAGATGGCCGTAGAAACAAAGCAAAATGTGTGTGTGTGTGTGTGTGTGTGTCTCATATCAATGGGAGTCATGAGATTGGTCCCTGCAAAAAGATGCCTTCAGTGAGCTTGAAGCTTTGAAAATTTGTATGTCAGCATCAAGGAATATGATCCAAAGACACTCAATCTAAGGGTTGCTCCACTGAAGAGCCTTCTGTCTTGTGATTCAATTTGGGCTTTCCCCAATAACAGTGGAAACAAGACTACTGAGGATTCCCCTTCAAAAATGTGATGATCCTAGATAGTAACTGTTGCTGAAAGGGAGTGCATCCTAATCAGAGTCAACCCCTTGGGAACCTAAATTCTTCAACAGACGTTATCACAGTACCCCCGGCACAAAACCTTGTGGATTGTTCAGGTTGCAACGAAAGTTTCTATGTTTTAGTTGTAGACCATTCGAGTTAATTGAGGACCTACCACCATGAAAAAACCGCAGTGACAACACCATTTCAAGTGAAACATGCAGTACCCGAACCGTTTTTTCGGTCGTCCTCAAATTGATGCCTTGCAATTTGCGCTGTCCTGGGCCTCAATACCTGGTCGGTATTAACCCGAGGCATTGAATCGAAAGCTTTATGGAAATCTAAGTGTAATAAGGCCTTATTAGGGGATGATGGTTGTTTAACAATCCCTTCCCAAGGCTCGCTATTTCGAAGGTGACATTGTGGGGGGCCCGGCCCCTTGGATTTCCATGACTCACCGCTTTTCATCGTTTCACGGTTCACCTCCGGTCATACTAAATATACCCTCACTATGAAAGGCAGTTTATCGAAGGCAATCCCTCCATTGCAAAAAATCCTCAAACCTGCCACTTTTCGTGAACTTTTATTCCAGTACTCCATCATTGGTTCAATGAAACAAAAAAACAAACTTCCAATCGGCTTGTAAAAGAAACTAACCTAGTCACCCAAACTTTAACAAATTTGAACAAATACATCAAAATACCTATAATTGTATCCTATAAATATTCTATCCTTTTCAAGCACTCATTATCGACTGCAAGCCTATTTAGAGAAGAGTAGCCCCGTTTTCCTTCGGAAAATTCCTTCGGAAAAAAAAATCCGCCCCAATCCCAGAGCCCAAGACCTTGGCTCGAGCACACAGCCCGAAAAAGCCCACCAAACGCGGATGGCGCTTCAGCAGCATCGAAGCCAACAGACTCGATTCGATTCGTCGTCGTGGTGTTTTTTTTTTGACGGTACAAAAATGGCCAACATTGAAACTTGGATTCAAAAAAACGAAGAGATTTATGTCAGTTGCGGTATTGCTGTGGCTACAAGATGCTGACCTTGGTCTTGGGGATGCTGTCAGCTTCTGGCAGACTCTCATTGTCTTGAGTTTCGATGCTGCCTCATGGCTTGCAGCATAGCATATCTTTGAGTTCAATGGCTGCAGCAGTACCGAACTCTTGTCTCCAAACCACTTTGGGGATGGCATCGTCTGGGGGACCCCTGAATTCACCCAGATCCATCCGAGCCTCGCCAACCTTCAATTGGTGGACTGTTTGGCTGCCATTCACCTCCAACTTTTCAGTCATCGGTGTCTCCTGGTGGCGAAGTGACACCCCAAAAAAACACAAACGACATGGAACTTGAAAATATACCCCCCCTAAATTTTACATATAGATACCAAAAAAAGCCATGTTTTAAAGGAGATACCTTTTCCAAAGTACCATTTACGATTTCTGAAAAAGGAATCTCGGAATCTTCTTGAGAGGATGATGTTCACCTTGTTGTAGCGCCTAGTGCTTCTAACACGATAGAAGGTATCAGATCTATTCAAGCCAAAAGCAAATCTTTTAGTGAAGATAGATAGGGAGCAAGAATGTCCTAATGTGATAATCCAAAATAATCCTCTTGGTGTTTCAGGAAAAGCAACTGAAATCCAAGGATCCCGTGCTCGCAAATCAGTTTCAGAAAGTGAGAAAAACAGAGTCTCAGTGCACGTTTTCCATTGATCACTTGTTCTTCAAGACAGCACCGTGTCACAGCTTTGTGGGCTGAATCGTGTAAAAAAATAGATTCCAACGGCCAAAAAAGAGTGAAGTCTTCTTCATTCCGTGATTGAAAGTCTGCCATTTACAACGGCATTTCGACTGCCTTTTCTCCAGTCAAGTAGTCTTCAACTCTAATACTAAGACGTGCTTAGAAACCTGCGGGTGGCTCCTGAGCTCCCTTCTAAGCACCGGCTAGCTAATTTCTTTTACATCCCCTCCAAAGTGCCTTCACGAATGCCACTTCCTTCATTTCTTTCCGTCGAGATCATTTGCCATGGAAGAAACAAAACACCCTCCAGTGACATTCACTCATCGTCCTTGACAACCTTGTAGTACACACTGACCATTCGAGAGAAGGCCTCTCACATGTCTGCTACAGGTTGTCTTTCACCCCAAGAATGCATGAATTTCATCTGGTCAAATCATTCATTGATTCATGTTGAATGGAGATGGTTCAAAGCCCCAAAACGAAACTATTCTTTTTTCAAAGCACCAGTTGGGACCAAGTCTGGCAATCACCTCATGATTTGACAAGTTGCACGGAGGATGATCGGCTGACACATGTTGTAGGATTTTCGCGTACTTAACTAGGTTGCTGTCAGAATTTCCTCACACTTCAACATCTTCATCTTCATCCTTTTTTCCATGTTCACCAAGAAAAACCTGCACAAATTTTGAAACCTTTCAAGCAGCTTTCATTGGTGTTGAAGCACATCTATGCTAGCATCACTTCGCTTTGTCTTTTTCTTCACCCCAAGTGTATTGATTGGTCTTGAGAATCGCAATTTTGGGGTGGAGCTTCCTTGCTGGGTATTACCAACAAAACAAGACATGGCCACACTGTGCTAAACACACAATAAACAATGAACTTCACATCCAATCAGCAAAATCTTGTACAGGTGTATAAGCAAAATGTGAAAAATGCCATGCACTAAAACACAACATTGGAGATTTCGTAGGAGGTTTCCCCAACCCAAAATAAAAATCCACCCAAACCATCCCAGCAGGGAAAAAAATCCACCTCTGGAGAAAGCTTCATCGGTCCATCCGGCTCTAAGAGGCTGGTGAACAAACTGGTCCACGCAGGCGGCGGTTTCGGTGGTGAGCACAAAAAAAAGGGGAAGCCAACAAAGTGTCTGGGAATTCGCGGGATTTCCTACTGGAAATCGTGGATTTTCCCATTGCCGTGGTTATGTTGTACTGGAGGGTACTCCCTGAAAGATTATCATGGCACATAATCATGGAGGTTTTTCGAAGATCATTTTCCTTTCCAAATGGGTGATTTGTAGATTCCATGTTAATCTTCCAGGGTGTATGGGAATTCGCGGGTTGGGGCAACTGCTGTTGTGTACAGTATATTTTTTCTCCTCAAGGGGAAGAAGACATGTTTCAAGATGTTCTTTGCGAAATGCTTTTTTTTGAAGAGTTGAGGTTGGAATATCTACATATATAGTTCAGCTGGACAAAATGCAAATGTCTTGCAATAAGTCCTTGCCAAAAGATTCTTGCTATTGGCCACTTAGATGACAGTGCAAAGCACTTGAGTTTCAGTCAACGCTTGAAAACGCAAATAGTGAAAAACACCACCACAACAACAACAACAACAACAACAACAACAACAACAACAACAACAACAACGACAACAACGACAACAACGACCCACGACCCACAACCCACAACCCACAACCCACAACCCACAACCACAACAACCCACGACCCACAACCACAACCACCAAAAAACCAACCAGTCCAACCAGTCCAACCAGCCCAACCAGTCCAACAACAAAAAACAAAGCATCAAACAAAAAACGACATCACTACCAACGATAACAGCGAAAAAAAGAAGAGCTGCCTCTTAAGCTCGTCTGATGTCAGCTCCGCGTGCACCTCACACGAGGGAAATGTTGATGGAATCCGATGAATGATGGAAGGTTGGAGAGCTATGAGAATCCAGGATAGAAAACCAGCCAGTATAGCACATTTTGATAGTTATCGCTTACCACAACTGATGATAGAAAGGGATTTAATTTAGCCCAAGAAAGTGGCTTGCTCAACAAATAGCAACGTTTTAATAACACAGCCCCAAGAGACTCTCTGATCGAAAATCTCGCCTATTTGAGACACCCTGCTCTGCTTTCTTATGTTCTTTCATCATGTTCTATGATGTATACTACTTCCAACAAATCAAACATTACGGCCCCTGGGTTTTCCACATGTGACATGATGTGTGTGACAAATCAAAAAAAAATGATAATTTGATTCTGTAAGCTTGAGCGGCAGATCAATGTTCCATTTGAAGAAGAGGTGAAGGTTTTCAGCATACTTAGTACGTGACGGTACTAAAGAAAAAATTAACCGGGGTGAAAGATTTTCCAGAACCGTCCGCAAAGTAGGTCTATAAGTAGCCACTTTTCCACGTACTCTCTGCCTGATACCCTTAATTCTCGTTTTTCTCCATGCATCGGAGGCACCCTCTTCTTGGGTTTCGGTTTGATCTTGGGAGTGGCCGACAGCATGATGGCAACCAGGGACTGCTGCCGCAGTTCCGCCTCCTTGAAAAGGCAAGCCGAAACCGAAAAAAAAAGGGGGGTGGGAGGTAGGAAGTGGATTGGGTGCAAGGCAGTCCAAGATGATGATGGATAAT
Source organism: Breviolum minutum Mf 1.05b.01 (assembly GCA_000507305.1). Taxonomy (NCBI): domain Eukaryota; class Dinophyceae; order Suessiales; family Symbiodiniaceae; genus Breviolum; species Breviolum minutum. Next base: position 64,314 of record DF240526.1, on the reverse strand, counting down.
GAATGATGAATCATGAATGATGATGACGGAGTTGGATACTTTCCCAAAAGGCTTCTCCAAACTTACCGCACCTCGTCCACCTCCGGCGGCGGCACCACCAGTGCGGTCTCATCGCCGTCTCCGGTCGCCTCGGCAGGTGCCGCCATGGCGTCGATGACGTCTGGCAGCTCCGTTGGAAGTGCCTCACGGCAGGTTGAAAAAGTTGGGTGTCTCCCACCACGATGCAATCGGAACAAATCGATAAACGACGATACATCCAAAAGGTTGCTGGTTGCATCACGGAGAAGGTCAAAATGAATATGGGGCATTGGTTCTGGGGCGGGCAGGCCATGAATCCCATGAAGGAGACGTCGCCATGGAATCTTACCATAAATCGAAACACTCATCGAGAGTCATGTAAAAATCATACCCAAACTCTAGCAACAAACAGACTAAGCAGACCAACGAACAAAACTTCACTCATCAGAACCTGAAAGCATTCCAGAGCTCATCATCTCCCCTTATGGTCCCCTCCCCTCCCCAAAAATAAACAGGAAAGAATTCCTTGATGATCCCCCCTCCAAACTCCATATTTTCTATTTTTTGGCATTTTTTGGTCCAACCTTCACCTTCTCCATCTCGATGTCATTGAGATCTGGAAGCTCTTCCTCCAAGTTTTTCTCCACTTTCTCAACCAACTCCTCTGAGTCCAAAAAGTCCTCATCTTCCTTGATCTCCTGAAGGATTGGCCCCCAAACGCATGGTAACGTAAAAAAATCATGTTCTCAGAAATCGGTTCGAATAAGTTCCCTTTTGAAAAGGGTACTGAAGTTTTTTTTGCAAAATAAGTTGTAAGTATAAAGCTCTTATTCTTTTACTAAGTACCCTGAAGCTCTGAAGTGGTTGTTCAGTTGACCCACCTTGTCCACCGTCGCAAAGAAGGAAACGAACTCCTGCACACCGATTTGTGTGGAGAATTCAACGACTGTTGGTCTGCAAGCGTGGCAACCTGCAACACGGTCCTCCTCATCTATGGCACCATCACCATCGGCATCAAGATGGCTAAACAATTCCTCCACGGCACGTACGGGCTCCAAGAGAATCATGAGCCGATTCAAAAATAAACATCATTTTAGCATCATCATACATCATCCATATTCTTGAAATCCTTCAAAAGGATTGTTTGTTCATGTTTTTTTCTCAAAAAAAAATGACGCATGCTCATATCCATTGAAGTCATCACTCCAAAATTACGGGGCCTCGAAGGTGAGCTTGTTGACACGAGCATATTGCCTGAGCACCTGGAAATCCAACAAATTTTCCAAAGGTCCATCTTTTTTGGGATCAAATTTCCTTAAAAAAAGCTCTGGTTTTATAGCTGGATGTTCAATAGTTGAATGTTTTTTGGAATGACCAAAATGCAGATTCAAAATGCTTGATCTTTTTGTAGATTCAAAATGACATTTTATATTATCTAATGATATTTGGAATGGTTTTTGTTAAGGACCCATTCCATCTGACACTGATGTATCTAGTATTTTGCACCTTCGTGCCAAATGCTTTGACCATCTCCATCTCTCGAGCTTCTTTGCGAGCAGCCTGCAGTCAACGACGTTGAAATGGGTCAAATGAGCTACAGAAAAAACCACGTCCATCCCATTCTATGTTAAATCCTGATTGATTAGTGGGGGATTCTCATAAGGTCGTATTGTATTCCCCATTATAGAGGGTCGTATCATGCAAGTATCATCCTAGACATTAAATCAATCAAACAGGATTTTGTAGCTCAAATGACACCCAACACTCCACCAAATATGACCACTTCTGATTGAAAAAAAGTGCTGCAAGAGTTTTGGGATCCTCATCACATCATTCCCTCTTCACATCAAGCCAAGTGAAAAACTGCGATAGTTTTCATGGCTCATCCTGCCTTCCCTGGGATGCACCTTAAAAAAAAACACAACTCAAATACACTGCCAACTTCAACTAATGCGAGCATCGGTATTTTTGTTGAATCAAAAAAAGCACTACGAATCATCAACATCATCAACCCAATGTCTACATCTCCTCTCCACCTTTTTCTGCTCGTGGAACCCACGTCCCCCACGTCCCGGCTCCCAACCTGCTCCCTGTGACGTCGACATAAGTTTTCCACCCGTGTGATGCGCAACTCTGAGCGGCCCATCTGCAGCTCCAAGAGCTTCGACTGCGTTTCGTTCGTTTCGAGAAGCGTTGGAGGTTGGCAACTTGAAACCAGGAAACCAACAATGATTTACGATATAGTACATACATATGTATATATATAATATATTATATATATTATATACTCAACTCCAAGATAGTTGTCCTGCACCATGCAAATCAAAGCTTCAACAACTAAAGTCTGGTGCCCATTTTTTTCGGCAAAAAATCACCCCCATGTCCAGGTCCACAACACTCCAAACACGTCTTTGCCTCCGATCTGAAAAATTCTTTCATGTCCTCTTCGTACTTCCTGAGGAGTCTTTTCATCTGAAAAAATAGGAGTCTCTTTTTTTCGCTCCCATTTTTCAGGTCATGTCATGGACTCAGGAATAGAGGACCACTAGACCCAGGATTCAGAAGTCTGTATGTACGTATATATAAGATTCATGTAATGGTATTTATATGTGCACAAACATTATGTGTATATGTATGATATATACACACACCTCCCTTTGCTGCCACAAGAACCCTCTCTGTCACGATTAGAGACTTGGACTATTTTTAAAGGCAAATATGGCTTCTTATGACCTACATTGACATCTAAAAAATCGTCCAAGCATCTTATCAAAGCCAAAGGGAATAGTTTTGATGCGCTGCTTGACTTTGTCAGCACTTTTCTTGCAGGCCTGCAGCCCGCCAGTGACTGAAGTGTTCCACAAGCTAAGCAACCCAAACAAACTATCCCTCATGAGGGAGTTTATCAATCCATACTTCCCATAACAATTGGGTAGTATACTCCCTGTGAGATTCCCAAATCAACTGTTACTGTTGTTGTTTTTCTTCGTGACCAACGCCTCAAGATCCGAATCCCTGACAGCTGACAGCTGACCCCAAGTGATTTTTGTCCTGTAGATCCCTGAAAATTGACACTCCAAGAAAAAAATAGAAGCTTCAATTCGTAGTCTTCAATTAGTTCCAAGAAATTTGACAGATACAAATTTCAGGTATTTCCAAGAATCTCATAGAAGCTGTAGTTTTTTGTGAAAAATAATCAGCTTCAAGTAGTTTCATACTTTGAAACTGCAACTTCATTGCTGTGACTTTTGAGGCTTTGCAAAAATTCAGCTTCCCACCTATCTAATATGTCCAATCGTCAACTGGTTGGTGATGAATCAAATTCATTTTTGCTTAATATTTTGCCAATATACTATACACCGCCTCAAACTAACAGTAGCCCGTGAACATAGGCCATCCCCCCAAAAAAAAAGGATCGTCTTCCAACCATCCATTTTCAGGGGGCCAACTGTTCGTTTCAGGGAGGGTATACCCGGGTAACCATTGGTTTTGAAGGATCTAACTCTCAGACCCACCCAAGATTGCCATTTCGCATGAAACGTTTCGGGTACCTCGAGCTTCCGTTCGCACTCCGTGGCGTAGCTGTCCATTTCGGAACACGAGGAGCTCTTAACCTGTGGGAAGTCCAATTGACATTGGTGAAGGATGTTAGGGTTTGGAATCATCCAAAAAATGGTGCACATTGGTGGGTTTTTCAACAAATTCACCTTCCAGAAACTTTTTTTGTTGATTTGCCAAATTTCTTGGAGATTTTTTCCTGATATAAGTGCATTTTTTCGAATTTGGACCCCCCCCCCCCGCCAAGAAAAAAATTGTCCTGCTCCCGCACCTTCATGGGCATTGGACGCACCGCCGCTTCCACAGCCTTCATCTCCTTATGGAAGTCTGAATAGACTTTCTCTACCTGTGACAGGCTCGCTTTTGAGGACAAATCCTGGTGAAGTACGTCCGAATCAAGTCCTTCCTGGGTAGGATTGCCTAACACACCAAGCATATTCATTGTAAAGACTATCACCAACCATTGGATTTTGTTTAAAGTGCAAATGGTTCTTTCAACCGCAAGAACTACTAAAGCAAATAATGGTTCAACAGCAAAACTACCTCCAACAAATCCAAAAACCACTCAACTCCTCATCGTTTTTCATGACTGTGTGGTATGACCTTTTTAGATGCCTCGAGTCCGAACAAACCAATCAATTCCAGCCTCGCGGACCTTGTTCTTTAGCCTTTCTCTGAGGCCAGCAAGGACCTTTTCCTGACATGGACACCAGAAAAACCCACCAAAATGCCAGGCAAAAACGGGGAATGAATTCCCATCATAACTGGTAGTAAGTACATAAAATTGGGGGTGAAATCCTCCCACTACTCAATGTTTCATCGTAAAATGTCGGATGAATTCCAGCCATGACCGCAGCCATGGATTAAAAAAAGATTGAAGTACAAAATGGGAGTCTTACAACAAGTAGGGTGAGCATTGCAAAATATGTTTGGTTGCACCTAGTCTTTCTGGAGATACCAACCCTCCAAGTCATGATAGGCCCATTCGCCTTCGCTATTCTGGCCGCTTTTCTGCGCCTGGTAGGATCCATCGAATGTGACATGAAAAGTCTATCAAAACCTGTCAAGACAGTGTGCTTCACCACACTGCAAGGTTGCTATGTCCAACAAAAAACGGCAATTTCTCCAAGTTTCTTTTGCCAAGGAACTCATTCCTCTGCATTTCTCTGGCAATGCCAAGTGAGGAATTCAGCAAGTACATCCTCAACAGGTCAACAGGGTCAACAGCGGTGAACAAGTGTTGGTTCCTAACTGCGCAAGTGGCTTATACTCAGGCCCTGGCTTGTCAAGGCTAATGCCTTTTTCATCTTCATCAACGGTACATCTCCAAATCTTGTCCAGAAGCACCTCATCACGTGGATTTACGCGCCACCGAGGGTTTCCCCAGCAATTCAAAAAAAAAGATGGGCTTTTACATGATTCAGCCACGACTGTGTGTTTTCACCTTGTCCACATTCACAGAGAGTTCTTTCTTAGCATAAGCTATGACCTGACACAAGGTCACAGGCAAAACGCCAAAACGCAGCTCTTCAGCGTCAAAACTCTTCACCAATCCATTCAGAAGAATCACTTTTTTGGAAAAAAAAAGTGGCATCAAAAAGTCCAACCACTTGAACCACTTCAACCAGACCCAAATCTTCAACCCTTTTCTTTCATTCCCTTTCAACCACTTCACCAACCTTCACAAAAATAAATAAAACAACAAACTCTTAGACCAACCCCCTGCAAAAATATCCACATTTCAAGCATTTCAACAGCTTCAACAACAAATTGCTCAAGGCCTCCATCTGATTGAGGAGCTGATCTTTGTCGCGGTCGTACTTGGCGAACAACTCCTCTCGTTCTTTCGTCTTTTGTCGAGCCGAGGCGCGGCGGACCGCCTGCTCTTTGGCACCTGGAACCGAGCGAGGACGACTCAACGGGGGTGGGGAGCTTTTGGACGGTGGTAAAGATGAAGGTGAATAGATGGGCTTTACTGGGTTTACTGGTGATTATATACTGATCAAAAATTTTACCCCCCCCCCCTGCCCATATTCTGTATCTGGCGCCACCAGAACAAAACATCTGCTGAAATTTGTGTACTGCAACTGGAATATATAGATATTATCCCACCCACTCTTATCACCAACTTCCAATTTCCAGCAATTTCCATCAATTTCTAGTTGGTGGTTTCAACCCATTTGAAAAATATGCTCGTCAAAATGGGAATCTTCCTTAAAGAGAGGTGAAAATGAATAGATAAATAAATAAATAAACAAATAAATATGTATGTATATATATTTTTTTTTTTTTGAGTTGCCACCAGCCAGTTTAGGTTATATGGGGGATAAAATCCCTAACTGACCAATGACCCAACCAATTTCCATTGGTTTTCTTCCAACCCCTTCCCACCCGACAGCGGCCTCTAGCAGCTTGGATCAAGGCTTCCGCCGTTTTCCCGCACTCATTGATGCGCTGAAGGAGCTTTCCCAAGGCCTGAAGATCGAGTGCATGGAAATGTGGACATCTTTCCTAAAACCAGCAAAAAGTTGCTTAAAAACATTGCAAAATCCACATCTAGAATCTAAAACTGGAAATCTTCAACAATATTCATCAACAACATTGAAAGACTTGAAACCTTTTCATTTTAAGGCACATAGAATTTGTTCATCATCAATCATCCTTGGAAGCACCTTTAAAAAAAAAAAATCTTCACACGTTTTTCCCTCACCTGCTTGGTGTCCGATGCTCCAGGAGCTTGAATACCAGGAGCTAAAGGACTTGGGACTGGATCCTTGAGGTGAAGGCTTCGTGGAAGATATCCCAAACAACCACCGTTTGGATGGTGCTAAAACCCTGTAAATAATGAAGTCAAACTACCAATCTGAAAAAATTGTTTGCAGGATTTCTTCCATCAACCGTACCACCTCTGGATGTTGTTCTTTTGGAACACTTTGCTTTTTGGAGAACTCAAAAATCCAGACTGCTCTTGTGTTTTTGATTCACCACACGTTTTGATCAGTTTTGTTGATACAGAATCAGAAATAAAAATAAGATCTTGTTGTTCTTGGTTGTTGACAATTATGCTCAAGCCTACTTGTTCCTGTTCCCAGGGTGCGCAACTCTCCTTGATGTCGTTCCCTTTCACCAAAATGAAGTCAGTGCACGCCTTATGCCGAGAGGTGTATAAAAAAGAACTCTTTGCTTTTGTTTCACAAATGTCAAATCAGTAGTAACTCCAAAAATCGTCTACTCATATCTTCATTCAGAAATTATATATCTGCGAAGATACTTTGTTTTTGGACTGTTGGAGCAAGCTCTCAGCTTTCCGTTCTTTTTTCTAAGAACAAAACATCAGTGGGCTCCACATTCAATAAACTCTATCAACAAAAATGACCCTCCCTAAAAACTAACATAGCCCCTTAAAAAGTAGGGTTTGGAAAACCATCCTTTCCTTTTCGGGTCCCTCGACCTTTTTTTTCAGTTGCAGTGCCTCTTGGTTCCCCCACCTTCGTGGCACTCTTGGCATCTGAGCCGGCCTGGTGTGTCGTCAATGGAGTGGATCTGGACCCTAAAGTTTGCCAAAAGTTTTTTTGTTGCTCCCCTCCGTGAAAAGGATCAAATAAAACAACTGCAAGTGTTCACCATATAGGATGTTTTTCCGTTCCAATAGCTCCATGCCCTGTACTTCAGCAACAACTCGATCCAAACAGGTCTAAAGTCCAAACCTAAAACGAGTCTCCTTTCCTTTACAAGCATGGACATGGTCATTTTCCACTGATCCTACCTGCTATCCACTAATAAAGATTGGTGCGTTCACATTCCCATGTGGCAAACTTATGGATACGACAAAGCAACACAACTACTCCTGAGACCGGTGTTTGAAAACAGAAGATTTTATCAATCTGCCAAAATGGTATGTCTATTGGTTTCTATTTTAGAATCCAAAATAAAGTATCCACCCCAATTCACTGTCAAAGCCAATGAATATCCACTGTACCATAAACTTGAAATGGGAGCAAAAAAAACGTGTACCATTCATTCTCATGCAAGATTAGGAATTTGATTAACAAAAACACGAACTTCTCCCAACATTTGGGACAGCAGGCAGCTGGCTGCCTCTTCAACAGCCAGGGCACAGGCCTCGACTTCCTTCACCTGGCAATTTGAAGTCACGGTCCAGTCATAATTCACCCAGTGCCGTTGTGGTTGCTGTGGTTGCTGTGGTTGCTGTGGTTGCTGTTGTTGTTGTTGTTGATGTTGCTGCTGCTGTTGATTTTGATCATGTTCTGCTGTTTCAATTCTTATTCTTATGTGTTCCTATTGTTATTGTTATGGTTATTGATTTTGATCTTGATCGTCTTCTCGCTGGTAAAATTGGTATTCTTCTTGCTATTGTTCTTACCATTGTTGTTGAATTATCATTATTGTTCTGCTCATGTCTTGTTCTAATTCTTACCATTTTCATTGTCATCTTTATGGGTCTGTTCTTGCTATCGTTATCGTTATTGTTTTTACTCTTGCTCTTAATCTTGTTCTTGGTATTGCTATTGTTGTTGTTATTGTTATTATTCTTGCTAGTGTTCTCGTTATTGCTATTTTCTGGCTCAGGTTCTTGTTTGTACTATTGTTATTGTGGATGGCATTGCTCTGTTCTTGTTATTGTTTTTACTATTGCTTTTGCTCTTGTTATTCTTCTTGTTCTTGTTCTTGCTCTTGTTCTTGTTCTTAGTTCTTAGTACTATGTTTGCTCTTGTTCTTGTTCTTCCTGTTGTTGTTGTTCTTGTTGTTGTTGTTGTTGTTGTTGTTGTTGTTGTTGTTGTTGTTGTTGCTGTTGCTGTTGTTGGTGTTGTCGTCGTCGTCGTTGTTGGTGTTGGTGTTGGTGTTAGTTGTAGCAGTCGCAGTCGCAGTCGCAGTCACAGTCGTAGTAGTAGTTGCTGTTGTTGTTGGTGGGGCATTGTCTGTAGTACTCCATCAATACATGTGCATCATCCTTTAATCAATTTCCTCAAGCTGCTGGCAGTTGTGCCCGAAAATTATGGCAGGCTGACACTGTCCTCGATCTTATCGCACAAAGGAGCGGACAGCTCCTCGGGAATGTTATCATCTTCCCCCCATGTAAGAGAATGTTCCATCGTACCTAAAGGCATCTGCATTCACTATTCTAGCATTGCAATTTTCAAAGCATGAAGAAGCAAAAAAGTAAATGTAAGCATTCAGTCCATCTTTGTCATATTCATCTATTCTATCTGATCAAATTGTTGGATTTATATTGATTTACTTTTTCAAGTGAAGTCATCTGAATTCACATACTTGGAGGATCATCCCAGCTAGTAAGTGGTTAGTTAGTAGCCCCCATGTATATGCTATCATTAAGACCATTTAGAAGGGGTCTCATGGGAAGCTGAAACCCTCTCCCATACGATCAGAGTCCTTGAGTCGTTCAATCGAAGCTTCTGCAGAGTCCACCAAATCGCTGAGCTCCTGAAAGAGATCTGCAGTTCTTTGCTCCGTTCATCTGAAATGATATCCATTTTTGTAACATTTTGTTGGAGGGGACCCTTCATTTCTTGCTGGGAAAGAAATACTTGAGGATTTTTTCAGGGTGTATTTCCTGCAAAAATTAAACCACCTCCTTCAAAGGAGCAGCCATTGATACAAAAGATGATTATTTGGCACTTTCTTACACCAGCTGCACAGTAGATGCCACCATTGCCATGCATTGGTTTATCATACCACTCTTCTAAACCTCCCTCGCGGGAGTGGCTCGCCATCTAATCTACCTTCACTCTGGCCGCTCTGGCCCTAATTACAATCCGTGCGATACGTCTTTGAAGATTCACCTATTATTTTCACTCAGAACTCTTGGGAAAGTGCTGCTTTTTCTTGTCAAAAGCTAAAAAAGGTCTGATTTCGGTGACTGCCAAAATGCCTTGAAAAAAATTGCCGCGACCGCCGCGGCACGGTCCTTCAGGAGTTCATCCGTCTTGGCCTGCTGCTCTAATCTTTTTCTCTCCTCAGCTTCCTTTTTGTCCTGACAAAACACCAATTGTATCGTTGCCACTTCAATCCGAAAAGCACCCAAAAGTATCTACACTGTAAATGAGCTACCTAGGCAGGGTTGCAGGATTTTGTTCATCAACAATAGGGACAAATGGATGACAGGTGCCTTTTTCTTAGAGAGGTGTCAAACTCAGCCACGTGAGCAGTAGTTCAAAAGCGTCAAAACCCGGCCTTACTTATGGTTGGCTTTTTGGGGGTTCTCATAATAAATTGTCACATTTTTCATATCCTGGAAAGTAACATATTCCACCCAAGGAAGAGGAAAAATCATCTTCAACCTTCAACCGGCATATGTTAATTCGGGGGGTAACTGGCTAGCAAAGCCCCTGTACCCTAAAAAAAAACACACACGGTTTTCCACGTGAAAATCTGAGCTGCCCGACCAGTTCTTTTTGACGCTGCTCCTTGATGCTATCAATTCTTTTCGTCGCTTGCTCCAAACCTTTCTCGCTTTCCTTGCTACATCCAACAACAACTTCGCAGCTAACATCCAAGATCTTCCAATCACATCCCAATGCCTGCCGTTTTTTCTCTTTTAAAAAAAAAAACATCCTCAAGAAAAAAATGGTTCCTTTTTTTCGAAATGTTTGCGGTAAAAATCCAGTTGCCATGAATTTTTAGAACCAGTAGCCAGGTGAATTTCACCGATTTTCTCCGTAGCGCCTCTTTGATCCTCTCTTTTTGGCTTCCGGTATTTTCCAGCTCGACTCCGAGAATCTCCTGCTGAATTTTCAAAATTCCTTTCAGAAATGAGAAAAACATGTAGGTAATCATAAAGGGCTCAATGCTATGCATGGTCAGTATCATTCTTTTATCATGTTAAATCACTCCTCAGCCTCCATATTTCCCTGTGAATTACGACTCTCATGTTGAGGAATGCTGAGTGGTCAGGTTGGCTAGAGTCAGATTTTTTGCCCCTGGAACGTTCCCCTGCTCCCCAAAGTTTGGACCTGTGGTCCTGATGTTGGGTTGTTCGGGGTTCTTTGTCTTCCTCGTCATCATCATCATCATCATCATCATCATCATCATCATCATCATCATCATCATCATCATCATCATCATCATCATCATCATCATCATGGTCGCTCGCATCGTTACCATCGTTATCCTCGTTATCCTCGTCATGCTCATCTTCGTTGTCCCCGGCGTTGCCGCCATTGCATCCACCCCAGTTCATCGTATTTCATCTGGGTTACGCACTGGGCATCCCCCTATGTTATCCATCATATTCATCATCTGAGCATGCTCTTCGTCCTTCTCTCCATATCACATCATAACACATCAATTCATTTCATATCATATCAATTCCATTCAACTCATGTCAATTTCTATCATATGAATATATTACATAAGCCCAACCACAGGTACTATATTCATTCCGCGACACTTATGAAGCTGAAAAGAGTTCCATATTTGTTTCCATCACGGCGTCGTGCCTGAAGTTCTTTTTGAACCTCCGAGAAGGTCTCGGGTGATGCTAGTCGAACCTTCTGAATCACCCTGCACAGCGCAATGTGGGGTGGAATTCCGAACAGATAAAGATAAAACATCCGCATGACGCCTCTCCTTCGAAAATCACAGGTGATGTTTCCAATGAGATGTCAGCTCATGATGTTTAAAACAAAATTATTGATGTGAATAGCTTAAATGCTATATTCCATAACCAACCAAACAAAATATGATATATACAAATTCGATGGTACTTTCCCCATTCAATCCTCACCAAAATTCCGGTCCCGACGCCTTCGGATCGCCAAGGTCGACCTCTGTTCTTGTCGTCGTCTCTCTTCAAGATCTTTCTTTTGCTTGGCGGCCTTAGGTTGATCAAAAAAAAACCCAAAGATACTGTTGATGCAAGAAATCCTGCCCCAGTTGGCAGGTAGTTTATCCCATTTACAGGGTTTTATACATCCTAGGTGGTGCAGGATTTCTTCCATCAACAGTGTCAACGAAATGATATCTGACAAGCAAGACTTTGAAGTGTGAGAAACGAAGTTCAAAGTATCCAGTATCCATGTTCAATGTTTTTGGGATGGTTGTGTCAACAACAACAACAACAACAAGAAGAAGAACTTGAAGTCACAAGGTGTCACAAGCCTCTTCTTTTTGTTTTTGTTCCTGTTCCTTTTTCTTGATTGCCTCCTATACAGGAAGTTGGCACTTTCATTTTGCCAAAGGTGTCCAATTTCAACAAAACAGGGAGTCCTCTTCTTTCCGCTTGGCTGCGGCTTTTTTCTCTTCCTCAGCGTTCTTCCGCCGTTGCTTGGCATCCTTACACACCGCCGGGCCATTGGCATGACAATGCACTGCTTGTGTTCAAAAAAAAGCAGACCATGGGAACCGTCCTCCTCTTTTTTCTTTTTATCGACTTTGTGATCCTGCGTAGCAATTGAAATACAAGGATTGCATTGGAAAAGTATGGGTCAACATGTTCAAACAGGTCAAACTTAGACAAACCATAAGACTTGTCAAAACATGTGCAGCTTTGCCTCTTTTCGTTTCCGTTCTGGACTTCTCCGCTCAGCCTGTTAACATGCTTGACACAGTGCAACAGACAAAGAACAAGTTGCACTTGGGGTGCAACAGCGCCTGCGGTTCATATCCGGGCACGCCGTACCTCCGGTTCCGCAAACAGGTATTTTTTTTGAGATTGGAAGCTTTTCCCAAAATCACCAGATTTTGGAAAAATGCCCAATGAATCCTCATGTCATGGAAGTTGGGTTCCGCATATCTCCAAAGGTTCGGCCATGGGTTTTATGCCACTTCCCCTGCCGCACCCATACGCTGGAGGGAGACCATAAGCCTTGGATCCGCAGGCTATGGACCACCAGCAGGTCCAGTTGCAGTGGGCTGCTGAGGTGTCCACTGGAGCAGGGCCATAGCTATAGGGAACCGTCCTTTGTGGCATGAGGAGACTGTTGCTGTTGTCTCAGGTAGAGGAAAAAATTGGAAACTCTTGGAAATAGATGGACAAAACTAACAGAACATCTTCTTTCAATCAAGCATAGCCAGATAGCTTGATTCACTAAACATATCTACTGTATATTTTACATACATATATATAATTTATGTTTGTATATAATATGATAATATATAATATACAACAATACTACCATAGTAACTATAGATGTTTCCCCCACAACAAAAAGCCATTTTTGGTGCAAAAAATCAAGGCGATCTCCGAGGCAACGACTGAGGCACGCCTCCCACCTCATGGAGACGACTCAATGATGCGATGGCACCCTCCCCGAAACGAACGGCTGGGGAAACGTCCCTCCAAAATTAGGCCGTTTAAGGCCCCCAAAAAAGGAAGCCGGAAAGTCTTAGTAACTTACAACCCATCCCATCAATTTTCAAGGTGTAAACTTTTCTGTTTGTTAGTGACTCAAAAAAATTAAAAGGCACCCAATTTTTGAAAGGATTTCTTCATATCTGGGATGTATCCGGCCCAGTGAAAGGGAAAAGTCTGAGATGAATAGGATGAATAGGCTCATCCCCACCAAAAAAGGGTTGAAACATGTGATCATGGACTATCGTAGCTGCAATCCTGGATTGTTGAGTCCAAGCTTGCCGACAGGCTGGTACTGCGGCGTAGATCCTTTTGAATAGCCTCACCCGGCAAATGAAAAGGACGGGTCGTCCCACATCTGAACATGTGGAGAAAGGGAATCAAATCAAAATCCCTTCAATACTGCTAAACTTTAGAATCGCAATTTGCGTGAAACTCCGGTCTGGTGTGGCATCAGAAGGAAAGCATACTGGAATGGTTTGGGTTCTCAGCTAGTGTAAAGCAGTGTATTTGGGGCAAGTCCGGAGTGGCTTCCAGGGAAGTTTTGGGGAGATGATGCCTTGAATCCACTGGTTGTGATACTGTTCGATATGAATGCGACCGTATAACGATATGTGATGGTGATGATATGATCAAGTTAGAATTGTTGGGTGTGAAATTCTTCAGTTCTTAGTATCCCAAAACATCAACAGCCCAAACCCAGAACACATTCACATGGGGCCTGCAGCAAGCTGCAAGATGAAGGTATTGTCAACGGGACCGTCGTACGGCACCTGCAGGTGTGAGTCTGTACGAGGGAGTTATTTGTGGATATGTGCACCTAGAACCCAAAATGACCCGGCTGTTTTGATTCAAAAAGGCCTTGTTTTGGGGGTTGGCCTTCAAAAACAGAAGTGGGGCTCTAGGCTCATCTAGGTTTTTTTTCTGCTTCGCCTGTTTCCAAAAGGAGGCTCAAAACCCAAAACTCTCCACTTTTCCAGCAAAGCCCACCAGGCCCAAGGTGTGCCTTCCAACCACTCAACGGTGGGGTGGGCGCTTTCTCGGAATGAAAGGCCCAGACTTGATCACCACCCACCTGGCCATTCAAGGCACATCTTTTTTTGCTAAACCTCGAGGCAGCTAGTAGCTCCTTATTTCATTCAAACAGTTTTCGGGGGATCAGCCTAAATCAACTCCAAATCCCACCAACTATACATCTATTTGCCAAAATTCTAATCATCCCCCAAGACCATAAGAGAGGTCCCAAGGGAAGGACAGAGAATTTGTTCATCCCTTAAAAATATATATCTCAACCAAGGAAGAAGAAGCAACGATCCCCGCACCTTGGGGCCAAACCACCAGCCACAAAAATCAGGTCCATCTCGATCATCCCAGAAGTACAACATCACGTCCAAACCATTGACCTCCAACGTGCGAAATCAAAAATCGGACTCTAATCTTTTTAGAAAAAAATAGCGAATCCCAAAAAGAATCAGAAAAGTGTTCAATGATTTAGAACATCTGCCATCGTCGTTCTACGGCTTTTTTTATCTCGCAAGCCGCGGCTGTTCTCGATTTCGCTCAGCTTTCTGCGCTGACAACCTGGCCAGCTTCGAATTCCGCTCGCATGTAAGTGCTGAGCAGCATCAGATTATAATTTGTAACATCATGAACAGATTCAAAGCAGGCACTGGCTCCAATCCACCACGTCTTCATCTCACCTTGCATGTCAAAAAGATCCCATGGCATGCCATCTTGGATAGCTTCCTGACCAAAGTGATGAAAGTAAGGCCATGGATATTGGCGAAAGATTTTCACATCTGTCACGCGCTGTTTGGCCAGCTCCTGTTCGAACTGATTTTGAACTTCTGGAGCAAATTTCATGATCTTGTTGTGAAGAGGAGTGCGATCTGTGTCCTTAAGACTCTCATGAAGTTCGTAGTCTTCATAAAACTGATATCCTACTCGAAGTTGTATTTCCGGATTCCAGACATGTCCAAAGATGTTATCATCATAGCGATCTGCATACCAAGACCCATCTTGAGAGGAATCCGCCATCTTGTCTGCACTATACATGATGGGCAGCTGATGCTTTTCATCGGTGTAGTCTTTGACTGGCGGACTGGTATAGAGCGTTGTTGCCAAAACAAAGCTCTTGAGTTGGGAGAAGATGCGCTGCTCGTTTGATACAACATCCTTGACATACTTCTGAGCATGAGCATGAGGCGCAGAATATATGAGAAAGTCAAACTCTTCCGTGACCAATTTTCCATGTTGCTTGTACTTGATGAGAATTGGCGCGCTATGGTTGTGAAGTTGTCGATCAATGCCTTTTTCAAGAATGTCAACTCCATAGCGAACGTCCAGGCCATCTTTCTCAACCATGCTTGTCCAAATCTTTTCATATCCTCCAAGGCGTTTCCGAGTTTCTACTTTCGAGGCAAAAAAAAAACATTTCATCAGCTGCTTGGGGTACCTAGATTCCTACTGCCCCCTTCCCTCCACTTCCCTCCACTTCCACCCAGGTTGTTGGCACGGCACTCCTTCAGGTAGCATGGTCGTGGTTCGGCGCACCGGTTTTGCATCTCCACCTACCAACCAAGAGACCAAACCCCACACCCAACAGCCTTGCATTGATTGACAGAAACGACCCACGTGGTTTTTCATGCTTGGGTTGTAGACGGTCCTGGTGATTGATTTTGATGAAAAGCGCGACTGAAGAAAACTCGAAAACTTCAAGAAACCCAGCAGGTTGCCACCGAACAGGTTCTGATTTATCTCAAAAGGTTCTGATCTGATAATACTAGTAGACGCCTGAATCAAAAAAGAGCGGAAACCAAACAAATGCTAAGCCACACCTGAAATGATGATCCCCTTTTGCTATTTGGGGCCACAAAAGTATTCTATATGCAACCCAGCTTCTCCAACTGCTCTCTGAAGCTCATTTGAACGTATCCGTTCAACAGCTCTGGAGAGATCCACCAGAGACCATACAAGGCGGGAATACTTGTCACATAACCGTAGCCCTGCGCTGCATGGGCAAACATCAAGAAGCCGCTGAGGGCATGCATATCATTCTCTTCCAAAAACTTCGCAAACGTCATGTTGATCCTGGTTGTAGGACAGAAACTATCAAAAAGAACAAAAGAAATCACAATCATGTAAAAACACTTCAGTTCACCGCCCCCTAAAAAGAATGTAAACAAAATTAAAACACCACCCAGGATCTTTTCCAACACGCTTGCACTAGGTCGGGGGGGCATAGAGAATTCCACCTTTCCGAAGAGGCTTACATGAAGCTCATTGTACTTCTTCACAGCCGTTAGCAATGCACCGAGCACCTTCAGCTTTTCTGTGAAAGCATACCAAGGAACTTTGATCACCTTCTTCTTCACCCCGTCCATGATGGAAGAAGTCACAAATTCTTGCATGCTCTGTGAGGACAAGGAGTCCATGGCGAAATGACTGAACATGGCTCTCCCCTCAGGAGCAATAACACTGGTCAAGTTGTACTCAGCAACCAAGTCACGGATGATGTGGTAACCATTATGAAGAAAGCAGGTGCCCATGTCGTGTGCCACACAACTGCTAGTGTCCACCTGACCTTCCAACGTTCTTTGGTCAAAATCCACACTGATAACCACACATTTTTGCAAACACCGCTAACAAAAACGATGTTTGTAAGAATGACTATTTCATCTGCTCTTGAATTTCGACACTTTGGGCCAGCCACCACGCCTGATTTCGGATCCTTCTGTTGCACACATTCACCCGACTCGTTCAGATAGAGAGTCAAGGATTTGCCACCGACACGATCAGAGCGTTCAAACCTCAAAAGCGTGCAAAATCAAAAAGCTGTTTTCTTTTTTAAGTATTAAATGGGTTTGTTGAACCCACATGAATTTCCTACCTCTATAGGGAATGAAATTAGCGTCATAACTCCTGAGGTACCCAGAGATCTTCCCTCAAGGGCTTCCAAGTTTTTGCAGCAGTGGCAACGACAACTACTACAAAACAAACAAAGAACTACTACTACTACTAAAGAAAATGACAAATAATCCATGTTCACAAACCTGGCGACAAGGTGGTCTTCAAGTAGCCCATTTGTTTCAACCGACTGGCCATGTGTACACCCGCTGGGCCGGCACCAACGATACCAATCCGGTCCTTGCAACTTGTGTTGTGGCAAGTGGCAAACTACTGCAGTGTTCGCCATATCAACTGTACAGAAACTTATATACCATGGAAATCCTAATGATTTTGATCCGTTTTTGTCCAGAAATTTTCTAGCAAGAAAAACCTTTCCCTAGAAACCTCCTTGTCAAGTGTGCTTCTGTAGCGTTCCTTTTCTGTGGATGTTTCGTTTCCCCTCCCTTCAGCAACAAAAAGGAAAAAGTGTTTGTTTCCCTTGTGGCTAAGGATCTGTTGGCTTGAAAGGCTTCATCTTCACATGCATGTCATCCGAAACACTAAAACGCACGGCATCAGCGGTGGCCACCAGGCAAAGCCAGCAATAAAGAGCCATGGAGATTCTACAACTAGTAGGTTTAGTGGGCATACAAATACGCGTATTTAGCTGGGAGGCTGCAGCCAAAAAAACCCAGCAGGTGGAGGTGAATGACAGAACTATCTTGAAGCACAAGTCTGGTTTACCGAAAAATTCTGATAGTTTTCAATGGCAAGGTGGTCACCAAAAGACCCTTCAATTGTCTTCCGGGAATTCTCTGAGGGTTTGAAACGTGAATGACTTGAACTTTGCCTGTCCATTCTTCTTGTAGACTGGCTTGCCATGATTGTCGCTGTGAAGGTTGAATTCCCCCCGGACCTGAGGTCGAGGTGGAAGTTCAGGTACCAAGCTCTAGTGGCCTATGAGACAATGTCTCTTTACCTTCCTGCAAACAAAAATAAACCAATCAAGATCCCAAAAACTTAGCGGTTGGACCTTTCGCAATATCTAAGAATCTAATTTTCATCAAGATACCTCCATCAAAGGATCATGATTGTTCAATCTTCTCTCATCCTAAGGCGTTGGGAGTTCCTAAGCTCACGACAATATCTCCCACCGTCTCATGTTTGCAGCCAGTGACGATGATGCGCTCGGACCTTGCCATCAACAAGTGATGATTTGTATGGCTGTCCCTGTCAGAATTTGTCCAGAAGAAAATTAGTGACACCATGTTAGGTGAGATGTTAAGTGCTTTCTGAATGAAAGAGTACTGCTGTGTCGTATGGTACTCATTTCTGAACCAATGCAGCATTCATGTTCAAGATTCTGATGATTTGGGAGGATGATGTTGGAATGATTCTGGGATGAGTTAAGAATTTCGGATATCATCGGATATCCTTGAAAATCTACCCCGATCCATCCCGAAAACCAGTTTCGCGCTGAGACCCGAGCCTTCCCGAAGAGGTGGACGGGCTATAGCCGGCCTGGCGTTACTGGAAATACCATATATACAATGTCTGGTCAAATTCGAAGGAGTCGCCAACGTGGAAAATCCTGAAGTAACAGGGATTCCCTGCAATATCTATCTTTTGGGGCGACATCACGTTCATCACATCAAGTTAAGTTGATTCGGCCTGTCCAAGTAGACCACAAGCTAACAAAACAGGCATGTTTGCACCCCAGCACCATAGCCATATCCTGGATAGCCAGCCTTGCAACGATACGACCGAGCAGAGCGGAGAAAACTCCAAAAACATCCAGTATCATCTAGAAGGCAGGATTCCCCATGATGGTTCATAATCCCTACAATTCGTGGGAAATATGGAAATATAATCCCTTGCATAAGACCCTGAGTCGTGCTCTCATCATGCTGAGAGGAAGTTAAGGTGTTGACCGGAGGCTGTACCTGCGGCGCCTCAGAATTTCTTGTGAACTCTTTTCGTTGTTCAGATGGTGAGCATCGACACCACAACCCCCAAAAAGTGCGCTTTTTGTTGAACTGTGGTCAATCTGTGGGAACTCTGTCATTCACATGGTAAGGTTCCTCAAAAAAACTAGCCATGTTCATCAAAGCAGAATTTAAGAGTGGGGTCAACGAGGTCGCCAGTGGTTGAACTCTATTCACTCGAGTTAAACACCGAGAAGAGGACGCTGTAGCCAGGCCTGCCACACATGTCGCCACTGCATAGCTATCCTTCTGGTGGCTTGTTTTCTCCAAGGGATGTTCCTTCACTCAAGTTGCGTCCAGCTTTAGTCCCGAACCGACACAGGGGGAACTGTTCAAACATGCCAGGGCTTCGCGTAGGCCGCGGGGTAGCCAGCTGGCGGATAACCTTAACAAGTTTGGAGGTAAAAGACTTCCTAATGAAGAAGATGGCTTTTGCGATACATCCAATCAAGGAACAAAACATACACAAAAAACTTTGATGATGGCCGTTTCTACTCACTAGTGGAACTCGTGGATTGGGTTGATGGATGAATTTGTTGCAATTCCCTGGAAATTCCTTTCATGCAGGTTTCTGCTGTAGTAAGCTAATAGATCATCAATTTTGACGAACGACTAAGCACTGAGCATTGACTGCTCTTGATATTATTCAAAGCTAGATAGATAGATAGATAGATAGATAGATAGATAGATCGATAGATAGATAGATAGATAGATAAACAAATACTTCTACCTCAAACAAAACATAAATTGTGTAAAGTAGATTACCTATCACATGCGCGCGTATATACATATTCACTCGGCAACACCAGTAACGCCAGTCGCTCCGTTGTTTAAGCCGAGCACTGGCCGGATAAGCAGGATATCCATACCTGAGATGTTTTTTTGCCCAGGAAATCCCAAAGTTGGAGAGGAAACATGTAGAGATTTAGAGATCTCAACGTCCAAATCTGAACATTTATATGATATATTATTGATATATTATACTTATATGAACATCTAACCATGAAAGTCATGAAAGAATGGAAACTCATCAGGATTTTTGAAGACATGCGACATGGTCCATGAACCACTTTAAGAAGCAACGTGAAAATTCAGCAGCAGTGTCCATCGCTACCCCCGATCTCAGGACAAGTTGCATATCGAGCCTATCCAGGCTCCAAATCAACCCCGCTCACTGCGGGCCAAATGGCTGAAAAGATCATCCACTAAATGAGTCAGCAGTGGCGACAGCCCTACCTTTACACCTGGTATAGTGTTGAGCTCTGGTAGCAAACAATCCGGTCCGCTTCTGTCCGGACTTCTTCCCATGTAGCTGGGAAAACGAATTCCGTCAGAAATCCTTCACATATTAGATGTCCAACAAGAGAATCACCCTCAAAAACTAACGTGGAACCGAAAAATGATGGTGTTGAAGATCAGTTTCCTTTTTATTCCTGGATAATTTTCAGATTTCATCTTAGTTTTCGGGGGGGGTACAGTATGCAACCCACACCGTTTTCCATGCCCTTGAACCGTGAACCGTTTCCTCCGGGTCTGGCACTTTCCAAAGTCCAGGAGGACCCGGACCCCGACACGGTGCACCAAAGTTTTCCTGAGACCAAGCGATTCAGTCTGGTCTGGAGTCGGCAACTGACTGATTTTATTTTTGAAAAAATCACATGCCCAGATGCAAAATTAGTATGGCATATTTACCTACATTTGGCTATTTTTATGGTAAATGTAGGTAAATATATCATACATTGAGCATCTGGGATGTGATTTTTGCGGTCCAAATTTGAGACACATTTGCTTGGCTTTTTTGGAGCCACGAATGTACTGATTCGGGAGACCCCACTTTCGTCTGAACAGATTCGCTTTGGTTTCTCATTGATCCAAATTCTGCAAAATTCAATAGTCGTTTTGTTGTTGGAAATGGAAACCCCAAACAAAGTATGGTGTAGGATATGTATATTATATATGATATGTATTGATATGTCATATCATATTTACTTGCTGCACAGTGCGTGCTGATCATTTTGTTTGCGTCACAGCAACATCACTGAGCACCGAGCACCGGTTTCCACTTTTTCGGAGGTCCTTGAAGACAGCGGTCCTTGGAATTTCTCACTTGGAAGAGATATCTTAGTGACAGCAACCTCAGAAATCCACCACCACCTCCGGCATCATAAACTATCAAACATCCATTATCCATCATCAACCATCAAATATCCATCATCCATCATCATAAAGCATCAACCATCAATAATCAATCATCATCAACCATCAATCATCCATCAACCATCAATCAATCTTCAGATCATCGACTCGACCCAATGAAAACTTGGGAACCCCAGCGATCATTGGCGCCTAGGCCAAGTGGGTGATCTGATTGCTGAACTCAAACAAGTTTGCTACAGGATCGCGATGTGGAAATCATCTACACCCCTGAAAACTAACATGAAACCAAAAAAATGGACGATTTGGCGGCAACAACGTTCCTTTTCTTTTTCCAAAGGGACATGCTTCAGGTTCCATCTTGATTTTTTTGGAGGGGTTTGTCCCCACTGGAGGCTCCATCAGCTACTAAATCAGGTTTTCTGTTAGTGTCCCCATAGGCTTCGGGCAATTTTCGGTGCCAGAGTCCTTTTCCCTGAGCATGGAGCAGGGGAAGGTCTACATGGTGCACACCACTTCACCACTTCACCACTTCACCACTTCATACAGGTTGGGGAAAAGATGACAATTCAATCAAGTGAGTGTGAAAAATGACCTTCAAAAAAGGAACACCACAAAAATACGCAATTTGCGGAGGATGTTCCAATCCAGGTGAAGAGTACATACATTGACTACTGGATGCAGCCACTGCAAGCTTCTCATCCCTCAGTGGAGTTGTAATCATCCGCACATACTTCAACAGGAAGAAAGTTTGCGCTTGTTGAAGGTTTGTGTCAAGACTTCTTGTCTGTACCGGATCGATTTATCATGTCCATTTTGCGTGGCAGGTGTCGCACGGTCAATTATCACCCCGTTTTAAATTTAATAAACTAAAGAGCTTTTCGGGGTGGAAATTGACCAGGATCATGTTGATAAAAGGATTCTAGGGGGAAAGGGTTTGCAGTAGGACGACTCAAGAAGCATAACTTTTGTCCGGCCAGTGTATCCACCAAAACACCACCTATCTCCCTTGACCCTGCACCTATTGTTAAGCTCTGCTTCTCCAGCTGCTTTTCCTATGCTTTGCCAAAAACAGTTGGTGAAGCAATGCACAGCAAAGTCACTGTGAATTTGAGAATCTCATCACGTAGGTGTTTCCAAAAATAGGGGTACCCCAAAATGGATGGTTTATAATGGAAAACCCTATTAAAATGGGATGATTTGGGGGTACCCCCATTTAAGGAAACACCCACATTGTCCTGAAGCACCAAGGGGTGGCAGTTGCCCACCAACACCACGAATGGGGGAAGCTGGAGCACGGGGTGAAACGACCGCCTGGACAAGGCGGTCAAGATCTTCATCTTTCACGGCGGCCATAGGGATATCTTCATGTCATATTGTAACACGTGATGCACGGCAAGGAATTTCCAAAAAACCTGGGTACAAAAAAACGATGGCACAGCAGATCTTCCCTCTCCCATTTGGGACGCTTTTTTCGAGATCCTGGAAAACGGCGCGACTCAACAACGGGAGAGGACTTTCTGGTGTTGGCCACTCACCATCCTTCGAAGAGGCCCTGCCGATTCGGCCATTGTTGATGCGAATCACTCCGGCAAGGGAACCAACAAAAAGTAGATCAACTGAAGGCACCTTTCCCTGTGGACTGAAAACAGTAAACAATAAACAGCAACTCTTGGAAGCCACATAGATCAAGTCATTGCAGCAAGATCACGTTCAACTTTCAATCCGCCATTGACTAATTTTGAGCTACCCAGGCTGGGAACAAAACCCCACCTCTTCTGTGAGATTCCGGCTGCGGAGCACTGCAGGAACCTTCCAAAGATCCACATGACATGAAGATGTCCGACCTTTGAACAATTTCATCACGTTCCAACAACACTTACAACAGAACCTTCCAAAAGGGTATCAACTCAATGCTAAGAAGGATACTTCAACATCCGGACATCCAACAACGAAATGCTTGGAAGATCCCTGCCTTCTCCGGCTCTGGCTCAGTTTTGCTGGGCATCATGACCTTCCAAACCCCCCACAGCAACCCGAAAAAAAAAATGGCAAGGCACACAGATCTATTGCAATGAAGCTCCGAACCTGTTGCTTTCCTGCACCTGGAAAGCGATGGGACCCATCTGAACCCCCAGAATCTTCACAAGTCGGCTTTCTATTGCTGCTTCACCATCCTCTCAACATGCCCGGCACACCTAGCATTCCTTTCACTTTGCTTTTACTAGCATCCAGGTGTTTCCTTAGTCGAAGACTTGATGCATATTGCGGGGTTGAAGGAATCATGTCACACGCAGCAAACTGCCTTGAATAAAAGCTTTTGGCCAAGAGGCATGGTCTGAGCAGAACCCTCCAGCAAATGCCCATAATCCTGGAAAAATCGCAACATGGCTAAAGGCTCAAAAATGGAGCACCAAAGAGACCCACACATTTGATCATTTCCAGGATTCCCTACCATACATGTTTGGCATTAATCTCTAGCGACAGTAACATATTGGGCTTCAGAAAATGGTTGGAATCACAAATCATCTACAACATTTCTGCCATAGAAAATGATTCACAATGCATTTAGGTCATTGCCTCAATTTTATAGGACACCACTATGGGCCGTAAGTCACGTTGCCATCATAAACCCCCTCTGTCCTTGAGATTCATGGCTGTTCGAGGTGGTGCTTCAAGCTGAATTCGGCCCCATCTACCTCAAAGGGATCGGCGGTATGCAACATGTGGTGGACCCTATGCCAAATTTCATGATGGGTTGGAATTAGTTGAGGGGAACATTAACATTACCTTGGACTTGCACATATGATTGATGAAAAAGCAGCTCTTGCTGTGTCCTATTGAAAGTATAGTTGGCCCGGAAAACTACGTTTGTAGATGAGTGACACCGGCAATTCGGCACGATGAAAAGCCCTAGAAATGTGGGCAGTGAAAGTCATTGATTCCCAAATTCCGCACGGCAGAATACTCGTTTGACCCAAAACAACCAAGTTTTTTTCACGGCTCCGACTGTTCATCGCATGAGTTTTCACCCCCTAGCAGCTGTTGGAGTTGGTAGATGATCACATTGTTTACAGGGTTCTATATACATTTTCTAGTTTGACACGCCATCAACATGTCCTCGGCTTTTTCCGGGTCCTGTACTGTGACCTACCTTTCAGAGGGGGAAAAGTGTGTCTCTGCCCTACAAATGCGAGGTTCATCCTGTATCTGAGGGTTAACTCCCAATTCCTACACATGCTTTCTGGTGATGTTGATGGAGAGGTCTCAAGACTTAGAGCATCCGTTTGGGACCACAAATTTGGTCATTGAAACGTTGGGAAGGTCAATGATTTGAGAAAAACCACAAGCGAATGGCTAAGCTCCATAATACCTCCCACTTAGTTGGGTCAAAGCGGACCCAAGTGAACCAAGATTTAAAAAAAGCTGTTTTTCAATGTGATCACAATCTCACCGGTATTTTGTGACAACGACCATTCTTCGAAACATCCCAGAAAAATCCCAGTCTGAGAAAGTTTTCACTGGGATTCTGACCGCGGTTGAAGTCATTGATTAACTTTCCCATGAATGGAGCTGGGTTCATGATCTTAGTGCTTGCAGGCAAGCAAGAAAGGCTTGGTCCATGTCGTTGAGTGTCACCTAGGATATCTTATATTTGATTTCATGGCAAAAAAACATCACTCGCTTTTCACTATCACCTTTAAAGCAAGGAAGATATTCTGTTGGTTGCTGAGCACACCACCGGGACAAAATTCGGCAGGATTGGCCCTTCATACCTGGCCCAACAAAAGAAAATCTGTGGAAAAACCTCTGCTTTCAGCCGATACTTGGGGCTCCGAAAAGAAGTTCATCAAAGTAGTCGGGATACAACTTCTCTGACAATAGCAGCAATTCCAATCAAAAATGGAAGAAACCCCCATTTCCAAAAAAAAATCTGAACAAATCACTTCTGTTGCGAACCTGAGAGCTTTTTGAAAGTCCACACCATAGATACGATTGGTCTCTCTCCATACCTTGGCAGAACAACATTGACAGAAAAGATGGGCAAAATCGACATGTTTCAACGAGCCAAGTTGCAGTTCCCTCCACCATCTGCGGATTCTCTTTCCACAACTGTGACAAGAAAATTCGCAGAAAATGCCAGAATTCTCAAATATCATGATGTCATGCTGTCATGCTTCAAAAATAAAAGGGTTTCAGACTCAAGACAACATCCCCACATTGCCTTGCCCAAACGAAAGACCAGATCATAGCCCACTTGCTGTCGGTCCACGTGCTGGCCAGGGTTGAAGAATTCATGTCCAACGGCGAACAGTGCACGAGATGTGGGAAAAGGCATGTTACACTGGCCTTTTCGCCAAAGATTCGGCACATACACAGAAGAGTTTGCTGCTCCTTCGAGTTTGCAAAGGTCGTCTTCGCCAGGAGTTCGAAGAAACAAAATCCAGAAACACATCAGAGGTCAGCATGGACTGTTTCACAGATCAGAGAGCTACCTCTTCTTTTGAATTTCAACTGCATTCCCCAAATTTTTCGAAGAAGCAAGTTTTCAAAAAAATATAAAGAGACTGATCACGTGCACTCAAGAATTTTCTCATGTCCTTGCTGAAGCGTCGGCCAAAACCCACTGGAATGAAGCCTGGTGCATCTAGGAATTCCAGCTCCGTGTTCCTGACCAAGGTGAGACGTTTTGTTGTTGGATCGTACTCTTAAACTGCCGGGCATTGTCGGAAGGAAGTGTTTTTTGTTGATCTCAAACAGATTTTTGTTGAAAAACCAGGACAATTTCAGAAAAACAAATCAATTGAGGATCTTTTTGAAATGATTCTTTTGCTTACCTCAAAGTTTTCTGGTAAATGTTTGATGCTCAAAACTTTCAAACGACCCGAATTTGTGTGGCAAACAGCCACCTGAATCCACCAATCTTGTGCCACGTCAATCGCCGGGTAGCACCAGGTGAGGCGTTCTGACGCGGGCAGATGCTAGGCTTGCAAGTTTGACACATATAATCGCTTCAAAAATGACACACTGTTCACTGCCATCCATTTCCTGCTAACTGTCGAACTTTTTTTTCATATGCTCTTATCATCCAAAATCAACCTCACTTTTTTTCTGACCATCTCTCCTTTTAGAAAAAGCCACATAACATAGACTTCATGATTCAATCTCCACAGACTCTGAAACCGTTTTGCCAAACGCCAAAAATGTGGCGTTTTGTTTGGAAAAATCTTGGCCTTCATAGCCACCTTCCGCCCTGTGAGACGATTGATGATGGAAGACTTTCCAACCTCAGATACCAGCTGACCGACCAATCCTACACCTGAGAAGGATGTAAAAACAACAGCAACCGATTTTTACCTGCTACTTAGCCGCTTGGAAATGCCGGGGTGTTCATTTGCAGTAGCTTTGGATTTTGTGTTGAACACATCTTGAAGTGACCTTTTTATGTGCTGCATCTAACTTTTGGGCACGCTGCCACGCTCCAACTCTTTGGAACGACAAAATTTGAGGCCAAGACGTTGGGAAAGCCAATCCTCAGCTGCAGGGTGATCATCATCGATGCATCCAGAACCAACAAATCAAATGAGCGAAGAAAAAACAAAAAAACGGCCTTATTTTCCATGAAATCCTGGTTGTTTAATAGGGATCCTTATAATTCAATCATAATGGTCTACTATAATCGCCACATAACTGGGTGGGATATTATCCCCTTTCTACCCTAAACAACCAGGGTGTTTTTCATTTCTCAAATGTTTCCGATGTCCCTTGCATGTGCTGGCAAGTGACATCATGGTACGAATGGCCCGTGGATTAACTCCTTGACGTTTGCGCCTGGATTTTTGTTGAAGAAAACATGGGGATCTGTTTTTACAAAAAGGGTTGAGAAGGTTATTAATGAAAAACATCCCTAAGTAAATGAAGCATGAAGCAACAGTGATGTCAGTGATGTCCATAGCTTTATATCATGTTCTGATGGCTGAGGTCAGTTAGTGCTTGCTTATTGGAGGAATCCTGTTATTGAAGGGGATTATCACTTGGTGATCTAAGTAGAATAGGCTCAACTGCTCAACCTCCAACCAGCTCAGCACCAACTAACTGTTGACCGATCATAGGCTGGGAAAAAAACACCAAGATGAAAATCAAAACCTCCAAAAGCGCGATAGGAATTGCCTTCGATTCACATGGGCACCGGCTTTCAACAATTCCTCTCGCAACTCCTGCAGCAGCTGTCACTGGTGAAGTGTGGCTTTTGTTGGGAGTGTCACAGTGTCACGTTTGGTACCCTATAAAAAATCCCAGATCGTCAAAGTGCAAGGTGAAACGTCCCGTGTATCTGGCCGTCAACAGAATCTTAATATTTCGAGACAACAACCAAACAAATTTCAAACAAAGCCGAACAAAAATGGAAAGGAATTTCCTTCATCAAAACCTAAGCGTTCCCAAATCTTACCAAACTCCCATGGTCTGTCTTCCTAAACACTTGTCGTTGCTTAGTTGCCTTTGCCGTCCGTCAACCCGCCCAACCGGAGCACCTCAATGCCAAAAGTACCCAGTTGAGCATCTACTGGGATCACTGGCACCCCACGATCTTGCTCGCTCTCCTTGATGTAGCGAACTGTTTCCTTCCAGCGGCAGGAAACAGCCCCCCCCAAAGCTATAGAGCTTTAAGAAAACAGCTCCTTGGATTGGAAATAAGGCCAGGTGATCAGATGAGTTCCTAGCTTTAAAAATAAATGTACAGCAGATTGTTCAACGAGGATTATGTGTCATGTGTCATGCAAATTTTCACCAAGGTGCAGTTGCAGAAATAGGGAATGAAAGTGTCTCCCCACCTCCAATGCGTGTGGTGGTACAAGATCAGCTTTGGTCAGAACGATGACACGTGGCCGTGGTTTGGCCCATCCTGCCATCAATGAAGCAGTTTTCCCATCGGTCTCATCTATCTCTTCAAATCATGGCAGCTTTGTACCCTGCATGAATTTACTGCTAGGTAGAGTATTCCCATCTTGATTCAAACACCACCAAGTGAGGTTGAGGTCAGGATGAAGCTATCCAACAAATTGAAAAGAACATGGTCTATCATGATCCATTCCTCCCCTCAAAACCAAAAGATCTCACACTCTGACTGCACACCTGCAGCATCTGGATGAGTAGTTGTCCATGGAATTCGAGCATCTCGGACCTCGGATCCAAAGCAATTGGGATTGCCAAAGCATGGGGTCCTGATGAGTCCATGAATAAAACATTTTGCCCTATCAACTAAGGCAGGATCTTTTGCCTCACATCATACTTTCCAGTTGAGAGGGGCTGGTGATTGATTGAGGTTGGTGGGTTTGAGCAAGCCCATCCCACAAACCCCCCATGAAGGATATGTGTTGTGGGAATATGCCCCTGAGATTTATGTGTATGTGTATATATAGAAAATATATCACAGGACCTTCTGACTGTTCTGAAAAAAGCATTGATTCTGAATCTAGAAACTCCATTTGCCTACCTTTCTCAACATTATTATGTCTACAAAGATGTCTACAAAGATGTGCATCCAAAAGCGCATCAACCAAGCAACTTCAATGACAACGTCCACCCTCTTCATATGTTGCAGTTGCATATCACGGATGGCCTTGCTGCAGTTGGAGATTTCCAGCAAGAAACCGGTGAAATGCCTTGGAAAGAACGAGTCCTTGAGTGTCTGGCCACTGTTTGATAACCCGGACGCCAATCTAATGGAATGTCCTTGCTGGCTGCACCTCAACTCATTGAACCATTGGAACAGTGCATCCATCAAGAAATCATTTCAACAAGCTCCAGCATGCCATTGGATGAGCATGTCTTTTCACCTTCCAAAAAACCTTTGCAGGTACAGTAACTTTTCCTCACAAGATGACTCAAAATCCGAAGATAATGGCCCTTTTGAACAAATCATGTGGATTTTGAATTAAAAAAATACCCTTAGCCTCAGTTTTTCACCAAGTCTGGTGGTATTTTGTCACACCATTTCCTTAAGTGCCACGACTCAATCGCAAGGTACGTTGATCGCTGACCGCCTGGGATCCGAGGACTCTCAACAACTTGTTGACTCGGGGAAGGTCATCATCTCACCATGAGTAGCCGAAAACTACGTTCACTTGGATTACCCTCCAGGGAACTAACATATTCCCCAAAAATGGCATTTTGAAGATGATTTTCCTTTTCCCAAGGTGGGATACGTTAATTCCCAGGAGGGTAGCTATTTTTGGTTTTTGTTGACATACTGTTGATGGACAAAGAAATCCCAAACCACCCACCTGGGATGGTTTTTTAACCCAATAAATAATGGGAATAATCATCATCCTTGGTGGTGCAGGATTTTGTCCATCAACAGTATCGAAGTGCATGCCAATGTTTTTTTTTCAATCACTTTCCTGACTTTTTAAAAAAAAATGCAAACTCGAACCCTGCAAGACAAGAACCAGCCATCCTGATTATCTGCATCAACTTCATGGTTTTCGCTTCAACTGTTCCACGGACGCAGCCGCCTCGAGAATCTCTTCAGCACTCATGGACGACAGCTTCTTGAAGGTATTCTTCAACACCTTCACAAAGAAAGGCACCAAAAAATTCTTTTGAAAAAAAGTGAAGAAAATACAAAAAATATATAAATCTCTTGAACAGTTCAAGACATCCCTACAACTCCTCCATCTGCAAATTTGGGGAGAAAAAAAAACCGCAGGCGCCAATGAAAATCGATCCAAACCGCATTCGCCGCGGCATCGCGAAAAATCGCCGGCCGCCTTGAAGCCATTGATACCACCTAAAAGCTGAGTACCTACCATCGGCTGTTTTTTTTTCAAATCGGAAGGGTCGACAAAATCTGTCAGTCAGATCCATGTAGGAAATGGTAAGTGACCAATGAATTTCAATATGGGGTTTTGTTTTTGTGGGTGTGTCCAAAAATTAGGGGTACCCCAAAATGGATTGTTTATTAGTGGAAAACCCCATTAAAATGGATGATTCGGAAACATCCATATATCGTAAACCTGTCCCCCTTGAAGAAGCCAACAAACGGGGGGGGAGTTTGTTCAACAGGTGCTTTCAAGGGAGTATTTTTGATTTCTCAGGTATGTAATGGAAGAATCACACCAGTTGTGAGCAATAACAACAAATCCATCATTGAACCAAAACATGTTGTGGGGACTTATTGTTGGATCAAGTTCGATCAAAGGAACAAATTTGCCAAGCCTGCTGCTTCCAATCGGTCTTTTGGACTGGGCAGGTATCTCAAGTTGATGTTTTCCTTGGCGCGAGATGTCGCTAGTCTCAATATTTTTCCTTTGCACGTGTCTATCATTTTATTCATCCTCGGGTCCTTTGCTACATGGGTGTTTCCGAAAATAGGGGTACCCCAAAATGGATGGTTTATGATGGAAAACCCTATTAAAATGGATGATTTGGGGGTTACCATTATTTTTGGAAACACCCATGTGTATTCTGATTCTGTTGTTTCTTGTTCCTTCAGCCATGCTTCAAGGTGGATTTCAAAGCATTCAAAAAACTCAGCTTCAGGCTTTCTCCAGCCTCATTTTGTACTGCTTTTCATAGAACTTCTTCATTTTCCTGCAACCAAAAACAAATGCCACTCTCGTTCACACCCTGACCATTTTCGTATTTTCGAAAATAAATTCTAATGGAATGCGATGCCATCCGCATTGCTTCTGCCTCTTCACATACTTGCTGCTCTGCCAAAAGGGCTTGTCTTCCATGAACTGCATTGGTTGGTACCTCACATCCAAAGACACCGAGTTTCCATACATGTTCAGATATTTCGAATATATTTCCACCTGCAAAATCATGACTCCACAAACTTGGAAACTGAGTTCAAATCTGGTGAAAGATGATGAAAAAAGTTACCTGACCGTTCAAATTCTATTTTCTGAAAACCTCTCCGAAAGCCAGCTCACTGCGGCGTAGGAGAATAGATGCCCAGCTTTGTTTTCAGTTTCCACCTGAGAATCAACACATTCTGATTCCGTGTACCTTTTTGACACCTGGGACCTTCAAATTTCAGCATGTCTACCAACACTTCCTGAGGCATCTCGCGGCTGCTTCTCTTTCAAGAATTTCAAGGCATCGTCAGCACTTCGATTGTGGACTAACTTCATGAGATCCTCAAGTGAAGTTGGATTTGGGTGCGATGTTCGGGAACGAAACGTATAGACTTCATGTGGCTTTTTCACAGGTCCAAAAATTTTGAGCCATAAACAGAGGATTGGTACAGTATGTAACAGCATCATACCAAACGGGTGCTGGCTTTGGCTATGTCTGCTCCAGCTTTCGTGTTGCTCTGAATCAGTTCTTGAGCAGGAAGGAACAGGGTAAAGGAGCAAGGACACGGCCTTCCAGTTTTAAACATTTCGTGATGTCATGATATTCCCTTCGAAGGGAGATTTTGGAAGATGATCAATGATGTTGACACAGCAAGTCTTGTGCTGATGATTGCCTCTTTTTCTATTCTCTCTAGCGTGTATTTTTCGCATATACCACATCATATGCTTGTCTTTTTCCATTCCCGCTGGTTGGTTGTTAGTTCAATACCTCGCTGCCAAGACTCTTCGAAATCGGGAACTTTGAACTCGTCAACATCAGCAGGCAGTGGCATTCGATACGCTTCTGGCGACCAACGTTGCATCTTTTTGTTTCTGCAGTTTGCACAATGGATATGGGGGTTTCCTAAAATGGTGGTACCCAACAACCATGGGTTTTAGTACTAAACAGGATAATTTTGGGGTGTTTGGGGGGTACCACCATTTAGGAAACACCCATATATTCTAACTCATAAGAGAAAAGAACATGCCAGCACCACTGGTAAGTCCACCATACTCGTCCTAAGAGGAAGCAAAAATGTTTGAAGAGACTTCCAATCTGGTAGACCAGCCAGATGGTGCTACCCTCAAAAGAATGTAGAATGACAACCCTTTTCCTGAAACTGAACACTTTTCTTGGTACCGTGATATTTTTTGTGAGGCTCATACCTTTTTTTCCCTTTTTTTTCAAGGGGCTCAGCTATGAAACATATGTTTTTAAAGGGGTCGCAGGATGCCCCCGGATACCCCAGGATTCAACATCAGCAGCCGCAAGCCATGAATTTGTGCAGCCAAAGATCTCGATCTGTTCGGATCACTCCGCCCCATCCTTCTCCAGGTCGAGGATCTTTCATAACTGCACCATGCAACAAAAAAGCGCGGGAATCATCCCGAAACCCTCCACCAAAAAAAAAAATGGCAGTAGAAAATCGTGTCCGCGGCTTTTCTTGCGTGGTTTTCCTTAGCCAACCCTCTGAAACAACCAAAAGAGTCCAATTGGCACTTCGTATCTCAACCTCAAAAAAAGTGCAAAACCTCAGCTGCTGAACTTGGATCAAAATCAGCCCAGGGTTCACCCCAACGGGCCTTCCTTACCACCAGCTTGTCCCCAGCGTGCCGTGGACCGGCGGCGGCTGGTGGCCGCCGCCGCCCCAGCCAGGCACCTCCAAAGTTGTATGCCATACCAATCCGATTGGTTACTAGGGATCCCATTAGAGCCAATTTCAGTGAATCCTTTTTTAAAAAAAACGGGTAGTATATGTCCTGATATATATCCCAAAAGAATTGTTGGTGATTTCAATGGCTTATGAAGTGTTGAGAAGTTTCCAAGTCTCTTTGCTCGATTCTTTTCACGGGCAAAAACTGAAGACCCCCACCATCCACACCAAGCAGAGCTTGTAGAGGACCATGAGTGGGGTTGACCACCTCATTAAGCAATCCGCAAAAAAAACACTTAACAACGAAACGCTCACACTTTTGTTAGGGAAACAATCTAGGTGAATTCAGAAACCAAAAATGGATTTTTCAGCCCCAAAATCCATGTGCTGGAATCGCATTTCGAGGTTCCCGACTTCGACCGTCGAAGCTCGACACATCGCTTCTGACTGGGGGCCTGCATCAAGAGTCGGCGGGACAGAAAAGGTGGAAGACCCAAGAAGTTGGTCAACCAACAACATGACTTGGAGGAGATCTTTTCTTTTCGGTTTTAAGGATCTCAAGAGATCTTTAGGCTATCTAAGCTATCTGACTTTGTTGTATAGAAATTTTGTAGATGACTTTGTCAAAAAGGGGTATGACCCTGGTATGATATGACTTCTTTAGTTGCTATTTGGTGGAATTCTTAAGGCCAGCACATGCGAACATGCGAACACCAGTAGGAACCAACCGTGACACCGTCTCAGACCTCCAACTTCGCTGCACCAATGGTGTGCCGCGATGGGATGGGACGAAGGCAGCCATGGCTTTTCACGAAGTTAACGCAACTTCTCCCGTTTTCTTGATGGGTAGATCAGGGTAACTGCTGAGAATTTTTGAAAAAAGTTCACCTTAGTTGCTGCCACTTTGTTGAAGTCGTTGTTTAAGCATTCTAAGATGCAAAGTTCTTGGAGGGTTTTTTATTGAAACCGGATCCTAGCAACCTTTTGGTGTACCTCCCTTTGCAAAAGCCATGTGATCCATTTTCATTTGAACCAATGGACGAAGCACATCAAAAATTTCAGATGTGACACTTGGAAACTACCTTTTGTGACTTCAAAATAAAGTGTTGGGCCAGTCTTGTGGGGTTCATCAACCCACCATATGGGTGTTTCCAAAAATCAGGGGTACCCCAAAATGGATGGTGAAAACAATGGAAAACCCTATTTTTTAATGGATGATTTGGGGAGGAAAACCCCACTATTTTAGGAGTTGCCCCCATATGCCTTCATATGAAACTCCAAGGAACCTACAGGAGTTTCAGCCAGCTCCCCACCTGCGCTTCCACCTTCACTGGTGAGCCCGGACCGACCTGAAGAAATCCTAGCTTTTCATACATGGAAAAATGCAGGTGCCAAGTCCAACAAATCCAAAATCCTCCAAGCAGTACATAATGTACTAATATCTATTCTACAAGCTGTTTCTGCAAATTAATTTGTTCAAAATCCCCTCAATTTCAGGGCTCATTTTGATTCAAAAACTAGGTCACCCGGACTGCTAACATGCCTGTTGGTCGTCCGAAGTGTACCAGAGTGGGACCAGCTGCCTGTAAGGAATCCAGAGGGTTCGTTTCGTTCCATTGGAAACCACTAATTCTTATTCTTGAAAAAATATGAAACTGTCAAGGCCTCGAAGAGGTCACTGTCTCAACGAAACTTGTTTCATCATGAATTTCTATAATTTACTCAGATTTTTATCAGAGAAATATAGTGGAAGTTATATAAGTCCGGGTGGTAGTTTTTCTCTCGCCACATCACCTCTGCAAAATCCAACCCACTTTTTTGTTCAAGGGCAGCATTTTCTGTACACTGTAGCAACTTGGGGAGTTCAACAAGTTGAACTCGCCATCTAACCTACCCCTGTCCAATACCTATCAAGGCGCCACGCAAGTTTTACAGGTTGGACTCCTAATCACTCAAGCAAAACTCGCCATGACAACCCAACCAGAAAAAAAAAGGACTCGGAAATGATGAAATCCGACCACTACTCCTGGAGCCTGAGTTCACCTTGCAGTCTCTAGGGAAAACAATTTTGGTGGGACTCCCGCAACAGCCGACAGTCCCGACAGTCCCGACAGTCCTGCGGTGCTTGGTCAGCTGCGCCTGGGATCAGAGTTTCAAGGATTCTGTCAAATTTGCATACAAGGCACAGCACAAAAAGGGAACAACTGCTAGTATCAACTGCCTTGCTAAAGCAGTTCTCCGGGCGGTGGCGGCGACACACGGCACACTTTGGCCCCTCAACAGGACAGCGTGAAGGTTGCCAACGATGGCAACTCACATCCATGTCCCGATGGAAATCAGAAAGCGACCTCATTCTTCTCACTGCTTTCACCATGGTCTCCGTTGGCCTGCCAAGAAGTGAACCAGAGCTGGAGAAATCAAGGGTTTCAAAATCGGAAAAGGGAATGCATGGGAATGCTGTGCCTTCTCTTCCACGGACTCTGCACCTATCCCAAAAGCAAGTATAGATCCCTTCCCAAAGGGGATAAAACGCAGTGGGCTCTAGGTGTAAGCCTACACATATGCAAACGCACCCTCCAAATACCATGGAAAGGAAAACCAAAGAGCAAAAAATATGCACCAACAAAACAAAATGCATCTACATCCAAAGACATGCAGTTGTTCTGCCAGCATATCTCAGTTTGATGTGTCAAAAAATCATGTCCACTGTCCATCTCTCCACCTGAATCGTTTTGGTCAGCTTCAGCGTGCAGCATAACCTCAGCAAAAAATAGGCTCCAAGTTTCTCATTGAGTTGGTTAAGATGCAGACTTGAAGGTCCTTCCATAACAATGGTATTAGTACTGTTTTGGGAGGGCCCGAGAACATGGGGAGCAGCAAACATCTCACTCAAACTATGCTGTCCAGCTGCATACCATGCAGGCTCTTGACCTTTAGGAGGACCTGCCAGTGGAGACTTGGCGCATAGATTCTGAGTCAAAAACGACTTTGGGGGCAACTACAAATAGTTGCAATATGGCGTGGAAACTGCCAATCTTCTGCAAAGTAAGTCATGTTGACATACAAGCGGTCGGTTTTTCATTGTTATGTTTCAGCTGAGGGCCTATCACTGGCCATGCATGGCTTCTTTGCGCATTTCTTTCAGTGTCTTCCGCATTGCCCCATCGCATTGCCCTATGGTTACGTTTTCCGAATCGAATGAATGGACTTGCTGCCCTGCTTCTCCTTTGCTTTCATCATCTCTCGTTTGGCAAAATCTCTAAAGTGATGCTTTAACCTTTGGATTTTTTTACCTGGACTTTGCACCTGTCACAAACTCCAAATGATCCCTTCCTCTACAATTACCCGTTTCATCTCTTCGGAGATCCACTTCCAGCGGATTCATAGGCAAGCCAATAAGAGCACTGGCACACCCAACAAAAACATCTTTACAAAGAAAGACCCATCCACATACTCCTCTAATTGTACAATCTACATCATTTTTGTACAAGTACTTGTTTCTGAAGATTTGAATCTACTCTTCCCTTGACTCGAAAAATCGCTTGGCTCCGGACGTTTTTCCTTCAACTTGGGTAAGGGCTTAGTCCTTCATGGAACCATGGAGATGTTCAATGGGGCTGTACCCTTGTACTAAAAATTAACAGAATTCTACTGTCCCAAAGAAATCTCTTTAACAAACATTAAACATCCCATCACTAGTCACAAAAACTTCCAAGCCAAATCTTGAAATCCTTCCAAACTGTTCAACAACCCAACAAATTGTCAGCTGACGACTCAAGTCCTTCGAACCCAATGAGTGCCATGAGCTGCCTTCTTCTTCAAAGGAGATGGTCCCAAAACTTCCAAAACATCCTCTGCAGTGGCACCTGATGAAAAATCACAGATTTCACCGGCTTTTTCTTCGGGTCTTTTGCAACCCAGTTGTTTTTTGATAGGAAAAGGGTAAAACCTGCAACCTTTCCCATCCAAAACCAATCTCTTGGAGGTTGCTGGTTGAGGCTGCAGCAGTGAATATCCCGAATCCGGGGACAAGAAAGTAGCCATCGAAGTTCCAACCAACCGTTCTCCGGTGGCTCTTGGATCTTCTCTTGGAAAAACCTGGCAGGTCAAGCAAACCAACGAAGAGATCGTATTGAAGGTGTTTGAAAAAATGAAGTAGGAAAAGCCTGTTTAAAAATCGGCAAGAACGACTCAGGTTACAATTAGTTTTTTATATGGGATCATAATTGATTGTCTACAGTGTATATATATATATATATATATGTATGTATGTATACAGTATATATTACATACCATGTATCTTGTACACAATGTTCAGACTTTGAAGACACATGCCAGGTTGTCCAATCTTGCTTCAGATTCTTGTCCTGCCGGTCAACTGAGATGATGATCAAGTTGGTTTCGCGTTTCTGAAAGGAGAACTAAATTCCACAAACAGAGAGTCAGTGGGGAGACAGGAACTGCCGGAATTGAATCCACGTAGAACAGATTGATGCTGCCATACAAACTTTATCATTTGGTCTAGAATCATCACTGCAGTGTAAACAATAGTGGACTGAAACACTGGTCTGTGTTGCAGCAACCCATCAACAGTCCGAAAAGTAGTACTCGATCTGCCGACGCAAAGCTCGCAAATAAAGTGCTCTTGCGCCCCGGTGCTGAAAGGCCTGCGCTGCTGAAGTACAGCTTCTGGATTGCAGTCTTGGATTGATGTCATATCATGCCACTTCAAATAGCTTAGATACATAGTTACGTGAATATGATTCACAAAGTCAAGCTTCACAAAACACACACACCTTCTCCTTCTTGTACTCTTGATAAGTCTTGATATACA
Organism: Breviolum minutum Mf 1.05b.01; assembly: GCA_000507305.1. Taxonomy (NCBI): domain Eukaryota; class Dinophyceae; order Suessiales; family Symbiodiniaceae; genus Breviolum; species Breviolum minutum. The sequence continues at coordinate 27,049 of DF240526.1, read as the reverse complement.
TTCTTTTTTTGTGTAAGCAGAGCCTTTAAGCAAAAGCTGAAGCAACTGGCCTTGTAGGGAAATGCAGCACGCGGAGCATAGGACTTCACCTCCCTTCGTGTCGGCTCTTGAGGCAATGCCTCGCTACGTTCCACCAACTCCTGCAACTGCACCACTGCCTGGGGAAAATCTGTTGGGAGCCCCCAATTTGTTCACCCATTTTTCCACCCAGAAATCCACCCAGAAATCATCACAAATCATCACCAATCATGAGAAGTCATTCAAAACCATTAGAAATCATTAGAAGTCATGAGAGAAAGGTTTCCGACTCTTCAAAAAAAACACAAAACACAAAAACACCGGGCCCTTCGCCTCGTCAAGATCGCCATCATCACGGACGTACCACATCACAAATCCTTCGGCCTCGATCGCCCCCAAAGAAAAGGGCACTTTTGAGTCGATGATCTTCCTTTTCCCAAGGTGGGATCTGTTTTCTCGTTCCCTGGAGGGTTTTCACATCAGATTTTGATTTTAAAAAAATCCACCATCAACGGTCTTTGAAAGACAAAATCACAGGTCCGTGTAGTCATTTTATTTTCATTGATTCTACTTACACTCCCGAAAACTAACATGTCCCCTGAAATTTGATGGTTGGAAGATGTATTTCCTATTGAAATAGTCCCTTTTTAGGGGATATGTTAGTTTTCCCGGGTGTATGCCCTCCCTGGCCTACATTTTGAGACACATTCCATCGGTTCCGCCTCCATTGGACTTTCAAATCGCTCTTGGAAAGCTGAAATCACCTCAATGTGGTCAGACCAAAAGGTAGTGCGAAGTTGTTTTCACAAAATGCCTAGAGAAATGTAGGTGGTTGTGTAGTAAGTAGAACTTTGTGTATATTCTACAAGATACCTTCAAAATTAGATGACATTAGAAAAGAACAGAACAGAACAGAACACAACATAACATAACGTAACCTAACACAACATAACATAAGAAACGCAAAACATATCATAACATTACACTTTGATCTTTTTCTGTTTTTCATTCAAGGTGGTCCACATCTCAGGAATTCTTCACTAAGTCATCCACTTCGAGGCTGGAATTTTGTGCTGGAAGGGTGCTGTGGCCAAATCGGTGAAGGACACGATCGCCACATTCCTCCTGGTGCTCGCGTTAGGTGTTGGGTGAACGGATTCCTAGCTGGGGAGGAGTTGATTCACAGCAACTTTCCTAATATAAAACTAGAAACATTTCACTCACGATTCTTCTGCTATGCCACTTCTGGTTCCATCATTTTTCCATATTGTTCCAAAAGACAACCACCAAACTCATCCCCAAAATCGACACCACCACCAGCAATCTCCCAGCAGACCTCTGGCACATCCAACCAAATACACGCAGTACTGGCCTGACTCTACACCGGTGGAATCAGCTCCCAGCTCCGCAGCTCCGGCCCGTCGGCGCCTGGTTGTCATCGGCCACACCCAACCACACACGGCGTTGGAGGCGCGTCACGTTGCAACGATCCACCACGATGCGCTTTCCCTGGCTGGAAATTTTCCGAAAAAAGGTGAGGGAAGGAAGAAACAACCCAAAACAAAATTCCATCATATTCAAGGTTCAATCGGTTTTGACCTGAAACATGTCGAAGATGAAATTTTGAGACTACCAATAGAAATGATCTTCCACACTATAGAAGTTGGAGAAGGCTGATATGAGCATCTTAACATGGTATGACCGTAATGGTGCCGTAATGGCCCAAACTTTGGGTGCCAACGACACCACAGATTTGCCCATCTGAAGTCATCCAATCATTGCGAGGGCTGATCATTTCAAGCAAAAACCGGGATACCCACATTGGCAACTTTGCACTTTGCAACTGTAATGTTTCCAGAATCGTCAGTTAATGCACTGTATAGCTGCGTTAGCAATTGTTGAGCAGCAATTGGTGGTTTGCACTTTCTGTAAACATTGTGAGGGGCCACTTCTGGCCATTTAGTTGCAATTTTTTGGTATCTTAACAAATTTGTTGAAAACAAAAGGCCGGCAACACACTGGAGAGTGCGTCATTTGCAGCAGCCACACACTTCTTGCGATCCTCCAGCCAACAAATTTTGTGGAACAAGGCGAAATTCGATACCTCTGCACATCCTTTAGTATTTTGCTTATTTCACGACTCCAACACCATGAGTTAAGGATCCCACGCCAAGAGTGTCTTGATTGATCACCACCCATCTGGGCGTTCAACCGAAACCACCACGAGACTGCAGGTTTCAGCTCTGCCAGTTAGTCGAGAGATCAATGGGATCTAAGTCTTTGACCCAAATTTCTGCAATCTGGCTGCCAGGGTACTCTTACCTGGGTTTTCTTCAATCAATCATGGCCTAAATGAGCAGTAACAAAGCAAAGTTATATTATCTTTTCAATTACATTCATCATGAGTCGAAAAATCGAATCTTCATTCTACATTCTTCTCGCTTCACATGATTTTTTCGTTGATGTATGGTCTATACAAGCAACTCTCCCCGCGTTGAAAAACGCTACTACCGCTGTGGTCAAAGGGCCAGATCCAGGTAAGCCAACCAAGACCAAGACCTGGCGCTTCCCAAGGTGGACAAAGCGAGCTTCCCATGAACACTAGGTTGAAAGCTGGATAGAAGATTTTGGGGTGATAACAAACCAAAAAAAAAAAGGTCAGATTTACAAATTTACAATTTGTCTTCGAAAATTTTTTGAGGGGTCAGAAAAACACACATCCATCAAAACAGCTGTCAAAAATGTCAAATCTTTTGAAGGGAAAACACCTCCAACCCTTGAATACTCACCCCAAAGTGCCCGGACCTTCAAGGGCTGAAGCACTTGGACCTCCGGCAGCAAGGCCTCCCCTTCGAAGACCTCCGGACCGTCGTCCGGCGCCTTGGCAAGCAATCTTTTGGTGGGACGAGGTTGGTTAGAAAGGCAACCGTTTTTCAGCAAAATGATTGAGTAACTCGCGAGAGTTGTTAGTTTGGCGATTTTAGTGGGTAACACAAGTGTCTCCCAAAGGAGGAGGCGGGTTTTTGTTTTTTTAGGCATCCCAGAAGGTTTCTCTCTATGAAGGCTCAACTGTTGGTTCATCTTTCAACCGTTGCTTTCCGAAACACTCTAAAACATTGCAACATCCAATAACACATTGATGCCATTACCATATGGCCTCAAGAGGCTCCACTGGTAGATCTTCATCAAAGAGATCATCATCTTCGCGCCACCTGAGATTTGTTTTCCAGGACCGGACCTTTTTGGTAACGATCTCAAGAAGTTGTTGAGGTTTCCCTTCTGATTTTTCTTTGGGTGGGAAGCTTTTACTTTAGGTGAAAACTCAGATGTGGCATGCATTCTTTTGGAAAAAGGACCCATTAAAGATGATCACTTCGTCACGTTCAACGTCTCACGAATCAGACATCCTAAAGGTTCAAAAAATCCAATGGATGATCGGTTGGATACATCTAAGATGTAGGGAGTTCTCCAAAGTAGTGGTACCTGGTACTCCAAATGACCAGAGAGAATACCTCCTATATATATATATCCCAAAATGATAAACTGCTCACAACTGAAAAGAAAAAAAATATAGTAAATATAGTAAATATTCCAATGATCTTGTTGTAGAATTACACTATTTTATGGACAACCCTTATATACAATGTATTTAATGTATTTATCTTCCAACCCTTGGATAACCATCAACTCTTTACAGGGCTCCAGCAATCAAAACCAGCATCCAGGCACCCACACTGTCCACGAAGTGATTTCTCCCAACCCACCAACTCGGCAAAGTGTTCAACGCCTTGCTGAGGATGAAGCACCGTTTTGTGCGTGATGGTGGACAAAAGTCTTCTTAAAAAACGGTTTTTGGGCCAAAAAAAGGGGAAGACATGAAATAAATGGATCTTGGATCTTATATGATATCATATTTTTCTTGACAACATGCATTTTGATTTAGATTTTTCGATAGATGTTCGGAGCTGCCAACATGGGCATTGGGGGGAAGCCTCATTTCAACACAGTCTCCATCCCTTCCCGCCTTCTGCTCCATCCACTCCATTTGAAGCTTCCTGGCATTTCCAAAAAAAAAAACGCTGCACGGAAACCAAACAAATAGTTTTCGCCTGAAAATTGGGGACGTGTAAAATCCATTGATGTCCTACTAAAATAAAGCATTCCACTGTTTTGCTTGGGGGGAACCCCACCATTCTTGCGTCACCTTCTTTGTCGTTGAAACATCCATCATGCAGGGCTTTGAAACATGCGCCCTGCGAACTCCGTCCTCCACATATGGCTTGGCCATACAAAGATCGTCGGCATCGCCGCGCCAATGACACGAAGGAAATCTGGTTTTTTTCACATTGTCCAGGCTGTCCAGGGAGTCATCAACATTGTTTGTGTGTATTGATGTTTTGCCCAAAAAATCTCCCATCACACGGATCTCAATTTTCACAAACAAGTCGAATCTCAAGTCTCACCGGATCGATCCAACAAGTGCAGGCACTCCTCATTGCAACTGTCCCCAAACCAGGATATCTTTTTAAGCTCCCCCACGGTAGGGAAGCTTCCGGAAAGTAGAAAGGTATCAACTTGGGTAACTCATCCACTGCCCAACCTCGACTCAAGCTGCTGATGTTTTTCGGAAAACCTGGTAGCCTCTACTAAAACTAACATGGCTGCCTGGGAGATCAACGCATTTACCAGGAAAAGATAGGAAAAGATTGTGATTTGCTAGCCAGCCATGTTGGTTTACGGGAGTGCATGTTTTTTTGCGGGGGTTCCACCCAAACTTCGAAGTGGATGAAGCACTGAATGTACACCGAAATCCTCAATGTTGTCGAATCCCCTGGCTCTCGCCACCATCAAAAGCCACGTAACGCTGACTTCTTGGTGGACCTCGAAGCCATACGCCATTCTCCTTTCGTTCACCAGTTGGGGTCATGGTGATCCTATCCCTGCAGTTCACCATCACTATCATCACTATCCCTCATTTTTTGTAGCAGTCGGGGCAACCTTTTGAATCTTCACTTCACACTGTTAGGAGGTGATACCTATCTACCGAAAAAAAAATGATTCGAGTGTCCAACTCAAAGTTTTTTTGGGGGACAAATCCTGGACAAAACTATGCTCTTTCGAAAGCCTTCCAGTATAAATTCTCAGGGGTCATGCTGCAACTCCCACTTCAGCAGCAATCAAAACTGGGTGGATCAAGTCTATGGCCAATCCAAAGAGCGTAGATGGGACTTTCAGTGCTTTAACCCTATGCAGCAACCATCCTGTGAAACGACCATGACGCTTGACATCGTACCGGTTACATTCCAACTTCTAATGACTTCATGTCCAGGGTCAACTCTTCTCGTCTTCACCAACGTTGCCGCAGAAAGATTGAATTTGAGGAATTTGTCATGTTGTTCTCTTTCACGATGAGCAAAAAATGTCAAGATTTCTGCACATCTGCTTTCTCTTTCCCTGCATAAACTTCTTGGATATTTGGTCTCAAACAGTCCTAAACTTCTCACATTTTATGTCAAGTTCCCCTTTTTGTCCTCCCAAGCACCAACCAATTTTTTCTTTTCCCCCACAACGGCAAAACATGGGAACCCACCAGGAAACCACCAACCAACGTCAACGTCCTGAAGTTCCACCTTTACACCATGATGACCCATCATCTTGAAGTCTTCATCTCAGTCCATCGCTGTTGTTGTTCAGTCTAAGGTTGTTTCAACCGGGAAAGAGATGGTATGTTGTCAATGCGTCGCAATTTGGAAGGACCATGACCCAATGATCCATCATGGTCACCTCATTTATGAGTCTGGTTGGGGACCTAGAAGGTGACTCTCAAAAGTCATCAAAGAGTCTGAGACGATTTTGAAGATTCCGTTTTGGTCACGGGTCACTATCACCTCTTTCAAGACTTCAAGATTCGCAGAAACCTCCCAAAAACACTTCCAAAACCTTCAAAAAACATGACCCAGCACTCTAACCTTAGACTCCCAGGCTCAGTGAACTCGACAATGCTTCACAGCGCGAAGCCAGGCTGGGGCCAGGGATGGTCAAAGGCCTTATATAAGTGTTTGAAAACGGTTTTTTTGGTGTAGGAAAAACCAGCGAGGTAGCACTGTGGCAAACAAAATTGAGTTTTCCGGAAACAGTTTTAACTTTGAATTCCAAAAGCGGGTTCTTCAGTTGTTCTCTGTAAGAGTCAATTTTGGTTTGATGTTGGATCAACTTTTTAAGCAAACTCCCTCTGCAGCCAAGCAACTGCCATAGCGGCCTGCCCCGCACAGCATCGGCCCGCGCCACCCGGATGCGGGCACCGTCGGCGAAGCGGCTACCAAAGGCCTGGGATGAACACTGGTGCCATGATTTTAATCAGATAATAAGACTTTCAAGCTATGAATCCAGCCATTCATATCACATGGATCTTACTGCACACAGATCATATATTGCTAAAACCGGTGTTAATTTTTTCAATCATGCAACCAGACCCCAGAAAAAGGAGCACAAGAGACCCTGAAGCGTCATGACTCTTGTGGCTGGGTCCCCACACATCTCCCAGTCTTTCTTCATCTAAGTCTCCCCAAAGCCTTCAACAGGCAATGCACATCAGGATCTGACGAAGGAAAAAGGACATGATTCCTGGTATGTAGGAGTCCCAAAATGAGGTGACGAGTGGGAGTTTCATAAAGACATCACTCCAAATTTACAGTAATGATGTCTGATGTCAATTAGTTGACTTTTTGTCCGTGAATTCGAGAACGTTGAGAGAGAAGATAATACCTGGGACAAAGTTCATGTCTTGTAGATTCTTATCACCAACTCATATCAAGACACAAACAAAACTCAAAGGCTGAAAGTTATGTCATCCTGACATAAGATGTGCTTAGAAACCTGGGGGTAGAGCTCCTTAGCTCCCTATTATGAAGGGAATTTGTGATAACCCCCAGCTCCTTAGCTCCCTTCTAAGCACCAGCTAGCTGAGGTCTCTTGCTGGACACCATCAATCTCCAAGATCACCTCATTGGCGTTGAGCCTTGGCGATCTTCAAGTGGCCATAGGTTGACATGTCATAGGTTCAATGAAGCAATTTTGTATGGATTCACACGGATTCACCATTTTTAAGACACACTATATATAATATATGACACATGTATAACAGATTTCACAAATAAAAAACCAACTCATTGGCTTGATTTGATAAACTCATGAAACGTCCAGTTTGGTCGCCTCTGTCCCGGCGTCTCATCCACTGTCTCGATGAGGAAACCATAGGGATCCGCCGTCAACTCCAAACCCGCTCCAAGCGCAGGATCTACCTCCCAGATCTGGGGCAGCCAAGGAAGAGGAAAAGAAAACATACAAAAACGACAACCAGACTTATGTCAAAGTCATAAGACAATTTTACAAAAAAAATAGAAAACCAAACAACTATGATGACCAAAGACAAAACAGAATCATTGTGCTCAAAAATTGCACCAAACATCCAAACATCAGTTACTCAGAAGTTTCTTACACTTAACGCAGTTAGTTGAAACTAAATAATCAAAATCAATACAGCGCGTTGATACAAAACCAACTCTTTTGCAGGAAATCAGAATTTTCCAAACCTTCAGATCCTCAAAGCGACACGCCGCCGCATCAGGCCACGCCAAGTCTTCGGCTTCGGCGGCGGCCCGGGCCGCAGGACCGGCGGAAGGACCGGCGCCTTGGAGGTGAAGGACGCTCTTCACCACTGCCTGGCGATGAGTTTTGCCTTGAACTCCGTTGGTTGTTGATGTTTTTGTTGATTTTTTGTTGACTTTTTTGATTCTTTTAAGTGTTTTGTTAAAGGGAGAAAATGAAATTCACTAAGAGATGTTTTTCCTTGAAGAGTTGAGCAAATGTTTTTTTTGTTGGTAATTTTTTTTGAAAAAAATATGTCGAAACGATTCTTCTGCAAATGTGTTGAAACGAAGCAGAGCCTGAAGAGTTTCACGTTTCTGGAAATGAAAAGATCCGCGGCCTCAGCGTGCTTCCTTGTTTCCGGCTCGCTCTCCTGCCAGCCAATGAAGGGTCGGTGATGAAGGGAAGCTGGCAATCACCATCCCACAACACCAGCGCCTGCTTGTCAATGCAATAGAGGTGAACATGTGCAACATTCCGAGACTCCTGACACAAGAATCTATTGTTACAAGATACGATTCACATGTCAAGTCATACGGGTGTTTCCAAAAATAGGGGTGCCCCAAAATGGATGGTTTATTATGGAAAACCCTCTTTTAAAATGGATGATTTGGGGGTACCACTATTTTCGGAAACACCCATAAGTCACGGTGGATAAAATCCAGCCGAGGCCACAGGTGTCCCATTGGTCCTGGCATCTGAAAGAGGTGCAACTGGCTCCCTTCTCTCTCCGCGGCGCCATGCAGAACCGCAGCTTGGCAGGTTCCTGAAAAAAAGGTGCTACGAACTCAGAAACAACAAGTCAACTCTGAAAGAAATACTGTTTTGTGTTGCAAAAGGTGAAAAAAAACAAAAAAAAATTGCAACAAAAGATCTGTAGTGGTGAAGAATGCTGGTTTTTTGTGCAGTGAAATTCCGCATCAAATGCTAAGAACAAGCTAGTGTCCTGCCCCAACAACTCAAGGATGTACTCGACATGAGAGACCTTCCAAAGCCATCCACATCCACACTTCCAAAGGCGGGTTACAGTTGAATTACAGTTGAATTACACCAGCGTAGACCCCAAACAGTTTACAGTAAGCAAATTTAGATTGAAACCTGTGATTTTGATTTCTGAATATTTTTGTTCTAGATGCGGCCACACCAACCAACACCCACCCCCCACATGAAGGGAGACAACCGGAGACAACGGGAGACAAGACCACTTCAGAGCCCAAGAAGCCGACCACACCAACCAACACCAAGGCGGCCAGATCTAAAGTTGCATTAAGAACCCCAACAGTAAACTGTTTGGGGAAAAAATTCCTCTATGTCTCAGCTTCCTATGCTTAGAAGCCCACTTGGTTGTGCTCCAAGCGCACCCAGCACGGTACATCCTCAGCATTTCATTGCATTTCTACAACACATCAAGCCAGCATGTGGAATCTTTACTGGACTAACCAGGCAACAAACAACACTACTGGTCACACAAAACAGCTGAGCCTTTTCTTAGACTTGGACCTCGCATGGCGTTTCTCTGGGATAAGCCTGCGAGGTAAATCTGGAAAGATATCACAAAACAGGCGGTTTACTTTTTCGCAAAAATCATCCCCTACATCCCTCCAGTTCAAACTGGAACTGCAAGCTGGATTTTCAACTGTGTAAAGGAGATACTTTTTGGAAATCATTTTCAAATCCTATCATTATCAAACTTTTGAGTACCTTCAACCAAAAAAACAAAAACCTACCCCTTTACACTTATTATTATCATTATTACTATTATTCTCAAGTCTTCTCCAACTAAAACGTCCATCCTCAGGTCCCTAACCAACCCCCACCCCAAGTTTTCGGCCGACACCGGAAAACTGGCCTTTTCGGGGTGCATGGCTAGAGCTGCCAACAGCGCTGTGGCACCTCGCCAGTTGGATGTTCCCTAAAAATCTCCAGGATTTGGGGGAGTTGGGGGAGTTGGGGTTGGACAAATATACATGCATGATGCATGTATATTATATTATATATATATATACATATACATGACATACATATATTACATATATTATACAGTTACGTAGTGTTTTTTTTAACGCTTTTTTTCAAAGTGTTCTGATTTTTTTTCCACCAAAAGCAAAGGGAGACAAATCTGAGGCTTTTCACCTTTTTGCTGCACTTCATTGTGGGACAAGTGAATCTCCTGGCATTGGAAAAAAAACGGGGCAGATTTCTGATGCCAAAAATTTCTGCCACCCTTCCGCCATGCCTCCACAGCCTTTACTTGATGCCAAACAAGGCTTGCAAGCTGCACACAGGTGTCATCTCCCACCTGCCAACCACATCTCAAAAAACTCTCCATTTCTGATTGCATCCTTTCCAGCCCTCCAAAGTGTTTTTGACGGTTGCTGCTAAGATAGAGATGTTCTCCGAGGTTCATGAACTTAAAGCATGGAGGAACCCTGGGAATACTCCAAGGCCCAAAACTCCAAATAACGCAAAAGCATCAAGAGCAACAGTTGAATATAGGTATTATTATATGTTTTTCACGGATACTACATGATATTGCATGATTCAACCATGTTTCCAATTCTTGACATTATTGAATGTAATGGCGCTTTGGTTTTATTTTAATCCACCCATGTTGGATAACATGTGGCTATCACAGGTTGCATCTGAGACCCTTGTGTAGGTCCTTGCCTTGTTCTTGTGCAGCTTGAGCACTCGCAAACGAAAGGGTCCTGCAGCAGCTGCTTTTCCTTTTTTTTCACTCGGCCGAGAAGTACACCCTGGAAAATTAACCTGGAACCTGAAATCACCCCGATTGAAAAGGAATATAATCTTCCAAACCTCCATTCTTGGGTTCCATCTTAATCTTCAGGGGTGTAATCATGGTAGATTTTTATCACCATGTTCCTGAGCAGCATGATTTTTCACAACCATACTCTAAGATTCTAATCATGCTGATCGCACCTTCTCGCGTGTGGCAAATGCTTTGGAGACCACTAACCAAGCACACTCCAGCCTGCAACTTGGGACGGACTCGACGCAAACGTTTCACCATCCTCACGGCCCCCGCCTCATCTGAGAGTTCGTTTTCAGAAGCATCCAGCCTCGATGTCAAAACATCTTCACGCACAAAGGTGCACGGTTGGCGTTTTTTGAGGACTCTCCCGACTGACAAATATCTCTTAAAAAAAATTAGCAGCTGGAGGTTTTTTCCACCTTTTGGGCCTTTTGGGATGAATTTCGCATCCCATCCAAGCTCTCCTATCATTGTAACCCATTTCAACCACCTTTTCGTATCCCAAAAAACTGCAAGCTCTTAGATCTCTACTCTAAAGCGAGCTCCACCCGTGGATCCACATTTCGCACCTTGGTTCAAATCACCAGTGTGGGCGTCACTTTTCCAAATCAACCACCGACCTATCAACCGCATCAAAAACACCATCTTCTGGACTATAGCTGATTTGTTGAGACTTGATACCAATCATGGTGAATTTCCAAGTGACCAAGTGCTGAACAATCTCAGAACCGCACAATGAAGCCTTTGAGAGCCAAGAGCCATGATGCCACATCTGCCGTTCTCATCCCCAAAGCCTCCGTGAAAAAAAGTGCAGATTTGCATTCCCCAACGGGGGTGTGTAATCCTAGCTCTAAACCTACCATAACCTACCAACATGGGAAGTATCAGAAATCACCCACTGTTTAACCGTTTAATCCTCTGTTTCTTTCTCTCCTTGAGACGCACCGCCAGGGAGCACGTTCCATAGGTATGCCTTAGAAACCGGGAAAATCCACATTCGAAGCACTGGCACTTGCGAGGTTCACAACTTCAGATTCCTCCAAGAGACTGAAGACTGCAATGACGATCCCACCATGATGGAAGGGACTCTTCGGCCTTCAAAAGATTTCAAGATTTCCAACTGAATTCTTCCCTTCCTTTGGAAAATACAAAAATTGTGAGTCAGCGGTTTTTTTCGTATCCCTTTGGATCATCTTTAACTCCAGATTCTGACTAAAATGCACGGCATTCAAAATGATCAACTCTGCCTTCAAAGCCTCCATTGGCCATCAGCGGGGCCATCACCCCGGATGTTCTCTTCAGTGATGCTAAAATGTGGAGTGTCTTGAATGTGGTTTCGGCCACGGGGAAATTTCCAATGTCTGAGGTCCAAAGTATTGCCACCACGATGTCTGCTTGCTGTATCTATTTGGTATGTCATGCTGATCCTTTCTGGGCTGTCATCGCTTCAAGCCAAGGAGTGGTGCAGCAACTAAAGAAAAGAAACACCAATCTTTGCAGTTGCAAAAAGTACATTCAGAAACTCTCCCAAAAAAGTTTCTCTTAAAAAAGTTCAAAAAATGATGTTTTTGAGTCACTAAAAGCCATCCCTCCCCTCCATTCACTTCCCGCCTTCCCTGGTGAGCCACTGCTAGGGAAGCGAGCTTTCAGGTCCAAGCATCCGAAGAAGGCTGTGACATCTGGCAGTCGGACCTGAAGTGGTGTGGCCCCCTCCCAGTATGGCCACTGGGCTTCGAAGCCATGTTTAGTGGGCATTCCCTAGAAAAAACTTCATTTGCCACTGTTAGAAGGAAGAAAACACACCCAATATATCAAAATTGTTGGTTGAAGTTAACACTGGAAAATCCAGTGTAGGCTTTTGATGTCCTCAGAAATGCTGGAAAAGCCATTCATACCTAATTGAAGTGAAACCTCCTTTCATAAACCATCGGGAAACATCAACTTCCCGTACGCAGCACCTGGAGCATCTCGTGCTGCACGATCAACTGCTGACATGTCGGAAGCTCAATCAACTTCACCTCAGATGACCGAGATCCTAAAACACCAAGTCATTCGACAATGGATTGGTGTACCAAGGTTTCCTTGAAATGGATATTCAAATGGTCCGAAATGTCATACAACACAGGTTTAGTACTTTTTTTTCTCCACCTAAAAATCTCTCTGTCAACACCCTGTCTTGAAACCACCACATCTGCATTTCCGCAAGGTGGGGCGAGCCACCAAGAGCTAAAGGAATATGTACAGACTAAGCTAGGCGATCAAGGGCAAGAAGGATGTGCAATGTGCCAGCAGGGTTCTGGTTCTAACTAAGGACTTGACTGATTTGACTCGTTGCTTGTCCTCACCTTGGAAACAAACCAGGCAATCGGAAGCACATGCAAAGCTCTCCCGGAGCTTCTGGCAATTTTCTATGGCTTGATGGTTGAATCATCGGAATCCATCGGAAAAAAATTGCGAATGACAAGCAGTTCAACAGCCAAACTAATTGCCTGCAAACAACAACAACAACAACAACAACAACAACAACAACCAAATATATACCTTCAATCTCGCAAACCTTTCACGCCCTTTTGAACCACCACTGAGATCGTGGCCAAAGTTGCCTTTTCTCTCTGGCGCCTCTGCATCAAAGGTTTTGTGCTGCCAACGTTCACCAGAAGTAATTGCCTCTACCATTTGAAGCCTGAAATATTGATTTTAGAGGTGAGAACACCTCTAAAGGTTCGAAAATCGGGAAGACATTCAAAGAAGGAGAAAACCTTTGACAAGTTTTTAAGCAGAGCCCGAACCTCCACTTTTTTTGTTGGATTCCGTTTCCTTATGCAGCTTCCCACTCACCTGCAGCCTTAGGCTAGCAGCACGCTCGGCATCTCCGTCCCCGATGGAGATCAAGTTCCTTCGAAGCCAGGTCCATTCAGAAATGGTGCTATCGGACTGCAATTTGAAGTTGTGTGCAACTTGTCGACCGTGTTTTCAAGATCTGTTTGACATGTGGTAAATCAATTTCACAAGTTGGTAGACCAAGAGCGTTTGGTAGATCGGACAGGGACGGATTTTGATCTATCTAAGTATCACACATGAACTTTTTGCATTCCCGGCGGAACGTCGAAATCCTTGGCGCCACAAAGCTTCACGGTTTTCGCTTTCGAAAAGGAGTTTTTTTTCCCTGGAGGTTGAAAAACCTAGATTCGTTTCCATCCAAAAAAAATGGCTTGAAAAATCGATGCCGATGCTAAATCGCCTCAACTTTCCATCTTGGAGGGTTGGTTTCTTCCCATTTTCTTTGCCAAAGACCCTACAAAAACAGCAGCAGATCCCCTGCAAACAAACCAAGGCACTTGAAGGTCAGAGGTGCATGCATTGGCTTGGCAAAGATCTGGTAGCTCCGGATCTGACCCAGGAGTTTTGGATCAACAAAAATCCCTCTAGCCAGTTTTTTGCAACAAAAATTCATCAACCTATGGGTAAATTCCATCGAAACCCACAGCTTGGTGTTTCTGAGTGCAATTTAGCTTCAAGCGATCTCAAAGTGGGCAGGGTTTTTTTCAGTGGGCTGTTTCTCGTTGCCCTTCCGTTTTGTTTTGTAACATGAAACCAATGCAACCCATCTAATCTTGAGGCCATTTTGCTGCGACTCAAAGTCTGTCCAAGATCTCTGCTCGGATGCTGGTGTTCGGGGAGCTTAGCCAATGTTCCTTTTATCAAGCTTTACCAAGGTTTGGAGCACAAGATCTACATCTATGCTTCTACTAGAAATGCAAGAAAGAAAACGCCCATAACAAACAACCACCAAAAACACTCCAAATGCAGATGCATCTCTTGTGCTCCAAAGGAACAGTGCCCTCCTGAACGTTAACAGCTATCTCAAGCAACAACTAGCTGCATTGAAGTTTGTGAAGAAACCAAGGAGATTCCTTGGTGCTGCATTGGTAAAAAAAATTATGTGGACTACAAGTCCAAAGGGTTCCTGATTATGACTATAGTCATACCTTCCAGAGGTTTTCTGTCCTGTACATGTGGAGTTGCCGGCCAAGCCACATTAAGGCATTTGCCAAGTTGTGAAGCAAAATTCTAAAGCAACACTTTCTTGTGCTCCATTTTCCACACAGTTTGGTTCACAGATTTCAAAAAGTTGGTGCCTTTGCAAATCCAGCTGGGAGCTTTTCAGCAATTTTCATGGTTTCAAATGGTTTTTAGCTGCTCAGTCCTCACCAGGCAAGACAAATGCCTTGGTGTTCGACTTTTGGACTCCGATGAACTACAGGGTTGGTGTTATTGGAGGGGGGCCTACCCTTAAAGTCCCTGTGAACCTGGTGCAAATTGTGCGAAATGAGTTTTCTTTTTGGGGTGCCCACAGGACTGTTGGTTTTTACTGGAAATCTCACACCAAGACGCGGATCTCTACCACCTCGCATATCGAAGGACTGCTTGTAGCCTGAAAGCAGATCACACTGAAGGACCACTCAGTCAACTTCAATCATCCTAAATCCCTTATACTCAACTAAAAGTAAATCTTGAAAGAATCTACTGCATACCTTGTACCCTGCCTATACCGTACTGTCACAGGTACCTAACCACGTGCCTTTTCTCCACAACTTCGGCTTCCGGACAGATCTTCTTCGGGCCCGTGGCTCCAGACATTTCCACCCCTTTCCTGCAGGAAAGGGAACTACGCCCCCCCCCTTCCCAGGATGCCAATCGATGATCCTTACTGCACGGCGTATATTAGAACTATCTGTATCATCCAAAACGCTTGCACTATACCCGAGCAATATCCCTCAAAATTATGGTAGACTTGCAGCAACCGTCCAATTGTCTAAATTGTCACCCTTGGACCCTTGACCCCACAAACATTTCGTGCAACATCTGGTTAAACCGCTCCTCCAAGCTAAGTTCACAGGAAAGAATGGTAGGAAATCCAAGTCCTTCATGTGCACCTCATCACAAATCCGACCAAGTGAATTTCCATCGCACTGAGGGCATCACTGAGGTCATCACTTGCATTTGAATGCTGCGAAGGAAGAGAATATATTGACCTCTGGTCATCTCTCACAGACTCTTTGACTTGAAGTTCAATCCCCTTTGCGACCGTTGGCTCAGTTCCAGGCTCTGTGTCCGATGGACAATCTGAATCACACTGATCCTGGTGGTTTGCAAACAGCCGCAGCGCTGGAACGGAAAGCCATTTTTCCAACGTTTTTTTCTTGATTGAAAGGCTGAGGAGGGAAAAATCTGACAACAAAAATGCTCACCTGGCTGTTGTTTCCCAACAATTGGTGAAGCAGGATACCCGCAGCAAACAAAAATACCGTGTCAACATTCTCAGAAACCCGCAAGAAATGGCCTGATTGCACTTCACCGGTGGCAGTCTCTCCTTCGGCCTGCACATTACACAGGTGGGCTGCGGTTAGTCAAGTCAACAAGAAACGTCAAGGCCAAGAAACGTGCTACAAACGCTATTTTCTTTGACAAATTGGCACATGCTGCGTCCAAGAACCTATCCCACCAATGGGATTATGATCACGAAACTAATCCGTGATGCCACTGAAAATCAGCTTGTATGACATACTCCTCCCCACCTAGGAGCTGGGGGCGGCTTGGATGCCTGGAAACGGCGTCTTTTCTTTCACAAACACAAATGACACCATGATCGAGTGTCACACAAACCCCGGATTGCCATTGTCACCAAAAAGGGGGGAGTCATAGTCATAGTCATAGTCGTAGTACTAGTAGTACTAGTAGTAGTAGTACTAGTAGTAGTAGTAGTAGTAGTAGTAGTCGTAGTCGTAGTCGTAGTGGTAGTGCTAGTGCTAGTGCTAATGCCAGTGCCAGTGCCAGTGCCAGTGCCAGTGCTAGTGCTAGTGCTAGTAGTGCTAGTAGTGGTAGTAGTGGTAGTAGTGGTAGTAGTGGTAGTAGTGGTAGTAGTGGTAGTAGTGGTAGTAGTAGTAGTAGTAGTAGTAGTAGTAGTACGTAATAGCAGTACTAGTAGTAGTAATAGTAGTAGCAGTAGTAGTAGTAGCAGCAGCAGCAGCTATCTTTCACCTTACTTTCAAGAAGGGCAAAAAAAACATGCTACAGATGTGTGCAGATGTCAGATTGGCTTAAAGTCAAAGGCGTTCATTACATGGATGGCGGGCCATCAAGAGATGCAAAATGACTTTGAAAATGAACTCGGTAGGGCGATCCTCCCAGCCTCCCAAACAATCAAACGAACCGGGGTTTCTAATGCCATTGCGGTGCATGAATGAAAAAGGTCCGAAAAAATACCATCTGCAAAACGTTTTTTTTTGGGGGGGGGTCCTGGGATCATCCTTTACGCCTCCTCAACCCAATGGCACGATGGTGGGCCAATTTGAAGACCAAAATTCCGATTTTGAGAACCCAAAATTTATCCAAAAAGCGCAAGATATTAGCGAAATCTCTGGCGACATCAGATTTCTAAAAACCTCCCATGATCATATGCTCACACTCGCAGATTGCACTGGTTATTCAACAGCAGGCGCAAAAATTAATGGCGCTCTTGTTCTCAGTGTAGATCCAGAGTCCAAAATTGTCAATCATCTCAGGATGATAAAATGATCAAATTGAAATGAGCACCTTTTCTTTGTGATTGACATCTCAATGACTCATCCAATTTCACCATTGGAGTTTATTCAAGTTTCCCTTGTCCAGCCGTGTGAAATTCCCAGCCTCTGTGAGTTTCTTTGATAGAATCACGGAGGACTTGGCAAAAGCATCTAAATCTAAAGCCTTCAGGAGGGGCAGCAACAAAGTGCCCCAAAAAAAGACAAGCCATCTGTTCAGAGTTTAAAATTCCAACATCTTCTATTCTCAGGTTTTTGTAGCATTCTTCAAAAAGGAGCGTTCAGAGAGGGTTTCGTTTAACAACAGGGCCAGGAGAAAGCCTTGCCTTTCCTTCCAACTTTCGCTTGCCATCCACTTCACTATGCCTCGAAGTGAGCAGTTCAACACAGAACGACCTGAAAACACCAGCTGTTTTCCACTAAGAACAAGACTCTGGGCGTAGCAAGCTTCGGGTGAAGTAGTCCATTGAGTTTCAATCTCAAAGCAAAAAGTTTCAACCTCAAGCCAAAATGGTTTCAAGTGATGGATCTTGTGGCTTGCAACGCTCGCATTTGAAACAAATCTTCACCGAGTGGCACTACAGCTCTACCCCAGGAAAGGCATCTGTTCCCGGCTCTGCTTTAGATGAATAAGACCAGTGTTGGTCAACCTGTCAACTTTCCTCAAGCTGTTGATGCATTTTGATCCTAGAACCAATTGCTGCTATGTACATTCTTAGTCTTACAAGGTGGAAACATGTGGTGAAATGTCTGCAGTGACTGATAAAGGCGAATCAAAATGCTTCAAGCAGAGACTTTTTCTACATTAAATCGTACGGATCTTGAGCGCAAAGGGCATCAGAGGTCATTGTGGAATGTCATGCATATTATTTTTTTCATGTTCCCCCGCCTGGAAGAAGCCTCGAGAAGGGTTTGAGAATCATGGTGCCATGATGGTGCTTTGGAAAAAAATGCACCGAAATTCTAACATCATCAACATCATCAACATCATCATCATCATCATCATCATCATCATCAACAACAACAACATCCCTTCTTGAGATCCATCTTTCAAAAAGTAATCTCATCAACCAGCACAGCAAAATGCCCCTTCACCTGCTGCAAGATCTGAGGCATGAAAATCTGACAGGACTGGTCCACCTCAAGGCCGGCTCACTTCACCCAAAACCCAAGAGAACAACTACAGAACTACTCCTCGAACGACATCATGACGTGACGGTGATTTATATTTTTGTGCCCCAAAAAAAAGAAAAACAAATCTATGAAACCAACCAAAACTCAACAAAAACCAGAATCCTTGGGGCCCCCAAACCCAACCCGGTGCGCTGTTGGTGATGATGACTACTGTGCCCATCCTCGGCATACAGTTCGATCATCAAACCCCTCGGTGAAGGAAGAAAAAAAAAGTAGCAATGTCAACTATTCATGAAAAAAAAGCCAGCTCACCAGTTAGGTATATAGTTCAACTGGTAAATTCATGGGAAATTTAATTTCCCTTTTTCAACTGGTCCAATTCATCCAGATTGTTGGTACATCCTAACGACGGATCCAAGATGCGAAGCTGCAAGCTGCAAGGTTTGCGCGGCGACGGAAGAAAGACTTGCGAGTTGTCTCTGGACCTCTGGCCTTAAAGGTCCACCTCAATGATTGAAACTGGTGGAAACTCCATGGTTTTCCAACCCGGAAAAAGTTGGCTCCAGACATTGTCTCACACTTGTTTTTTGGCCAACAGTTGATGGTTGGTTTAAGGCACACACCACCAGCAAGAGCATGAATGCGCTCTAACCAGGACCTTAAGTTTTCGCAGAAATTTGTGATGAGTGAACATAACACTCTGGACTTCAAGCAACAGCACACTAAGGTAGAGTCGTTGGAAGGATCGTGTCATCCCAATCGAAAACCAGACAAGTCTCCTACAGGTGAACCACCCGAGTCGTAAATATAATGTTAGACACTTCAAGTTGCCAACCGTGGTGATGAATGATGATGATAATAATGATGGTGATCTGGTGACTAGTGGCCATGATGGTCGTAATGTGCTGACCCGAGTCGGCGTGTTCAACGTATATCTGATGCAAAATCTGCAAGAATTGAAAGATCAAAAATCTCAATCCCAACGTCCGAAACCCAAAATCCAAAGCCCAAAATCATTTTTAAAAAAATGTAATCATCATCATAATCTTCATCATCGTCGTCGTCGTCGTCGTCGTCGTCATCATCATCATCATCATCATCATCATCATCATCATCATCATCATCATCGTCGTCCTCATCGTCGTCCTCATCATCTTCGTCGTCGTCTTCATCATCAGCATCATCAATCAATTTTGGTACTGGACTCCTGCTTCAATGATGGGGAGGGCGGCCGTTGAGCACTTGATTCACCATCTTCCAGTTCCTCCACATCACTTGCTGGCTATCAAAATCACATGGATTTTGCATCCCCAAGACGAAAGATTCACATTTCAACCGCATCACGGGCCTTCTCCCGGTTGACATCGGGGCTCCGTTCGCCACCCACGGCATCCATCAGGAGTGGCCCAACAGGCAAGAGGCCCACTCTTGAGCCACCGGAAGACACAGGAAGCTTGACATTGGCACAGGGCCTAGGTTTTTTCCCACCACGTTGGAGCGGTCCCAAATCAGCCTTTCTTTGATGAAAGGAAAATCGGATGGGAGTGGTGCCTCACTCAACACACAACATCAAAATGCTGAGGAGATGAGGATTGTACTAGCGTGCAAAGCATAGCAGACGCGAGCACATGCCCTTTTTTACACGCTGCGAAAGGCAGAGTTTTTAATAGGCACTGGCGGCCTGGTTTCTCTTGCTGCATGCAGTGGCAGGACCTTCTCTCTGACCCTACTCAAAATCTTGAGAGCTTGTGCGTTGACTTTCAGCACGCTCTCAAACNTGGACAAATCCAGTCCTACAAGGAGCAAGGCGAGTACCGCCCAAAGCCGAAACATGATGACCTCAGAGAAGAGACAATACAGGAAGCTCAGCTCCAATTTCATGGCAACTGCACTGTCCATGAAAACCTCACCAAAAAACACTGACAAGGACATTTGGAAACCTCACCTAGCCTATACTTCTGTGATCGGTGCAAATGAATAACCCAACTCAATTCTAGGCTCACTGCCAAAATCTGCCCAGTTCTAAGGAGTAGCTCTGGCCCCTATCTCCTTGAAAACCCAAAATCTGCCCAGCATTCATGACTCAAGATCCACCACGCTCTGTTGAATTTTGAGAGTCACCTGCATCCAATAAAAACAGATGGCTCATGCTATGCTTGTGCAAATGGTTCAAAACATGTGCTCAACATGCTACATGTCACTTATTGCGGCACAAAGTATGGCAGCCGCGAGCACATGCCCTTTTTTACACGCTGCGAAAGGCAGAGTTTTTAATAGGCACTGGCGGCCTGGTTTCTCTTGCTGCATGCAGTGGCAGGACCTTCTCTCTGACCCTACTCAAAATCTTGAGAGCTTGTGCGTTGACTTTCAGCACGCTCTCAAACATCAAATGCGATTTCGAAGTGCAACATGGAGAGCCAGTCAAAAAATTGCCCAGCGTCCATCCGGAGTTATTAACTCTTAAGAGAAACTGATTGATCAGGTTATTAGCCTCCAGAAAGACCACAANAAACTGCTTAGAGATCTTCCTTCTCCTCCTTGGTGTCCTCTTCCTCGTCATCCTTGTCTTCCTCTTCAGCTTCCTCTTCATCCTCTGGCACTTCAATCTCCTTCAGGGGAGCATCTGGATTCACACCAAGCTCCTTCGACATCAGCTTGTACACATGAGTCACAAGTGATGATGGGTCTGCAATCTCAAAGCCAGACTCAATGAGGGCAGTCTGGAACAACACTTCAGCGGTCTTGCTAGCTGCCTCATCGCTTTCACTTGCCTTTACTTTGGCAAGGAGGTCAACGATCACAGGGTGATTTGGATTAATCTCCAAGGTCTTTCGGCCAGCCATCATGGACAGCTGCTCTTTGTTCTGGAATGCTTGGGACTTCATAACCTTCTCCTGCTGGGCGGAGTAGCCGAATTGCGACGTCACAACCACAACTGGTGACTCTGTCAATCTCTTGGAGACATCAACCTTCTCCACTTTCACACCAGCTTCCTTCATGGCACCACTCTCAGTGAGGTCAGTCAACTTCTTCTTCCACCAGTCAGTCAAAGGCTTGTACATGTCCTTGATCTTGTTGAATCGCTTCTTCTCCTCTTCACTTTCATCCAGCTTGACATCTGCCTTTTGGATGGATACGAATTTCTTGCCCTCATAGTCTGCAAGCTTCTGCAAGCACGGCTCATCCAAGTGATCCGGGAGCATCAACACCTCGAGGTCTTTCTTCAAGAAGATCTGTAGGGAAGGAGCCTTCTTCATGGTCTCAATGGAGTCACCTGACATGTAATAGATGCTCTCCTGGCTCTCCTGCATACGGTCCAGGTACTTGTCCAAACTCACCTCCTTGCCTTCAGACTTGGTGGTGTAGAATCGCAAGAGCTTGGACAGCTTAGAGCGGTTGGAGTCATCCTCATAGCAACCCATCTTCAAGTTCTTATTGAACTCCTTCCAGAATTTTGTCCACAGACCTTCCTCATCTTTCTTCTCCTTCTTTTCTTCCTTCTCTTCCTTCTCTTCTCCCTCATCTTCTTCGTCATCTCCACCAGTTTCTTCATCCTTGGCAAGCTTTTTCATCAATTCCAACACTTTGCGCACAAGCTTCTTGGAAATGACCTTCATGATCTTGTTCTGCTGCAGCTGTTCACGAGACACATTCAAAGGCAAATCGTCAGAGTCAACAACACCGCGAACAAAGTTCAAGTAACGAGGCAGGAGTTCATCAAACTTCTCTGCTACCAAAACTCGACGGACGAAGAGCTTTACCTCAGACTTCTTGGTCCAGTAATTGTCCATCATGTCAAAAGGAGCCTTCTTGGGCAAGAACAGAATGGACTTGAACTCAATCTCACCCTCTGCATTGAAGTGGGTGTATGCCAGAGGGTCCAAGTAGTCTTTGGAGATGCTCTTGTAAAACTCGTTGTATTCCTCTTCAGTCACGTCTTCCTTGGCCCTAAGCCAGATTGCCTTCTGGGTGTTCACTTGCTCCCACTCAAAGACAGTCTTCTTCTTTGGCTTCTTGTCTTCCTCATCCTTCTCCTCCTCATCCTTGGTCTCTACGTCATCCTTCTGTTCCTCATCCTCATCGTCCTTGTCATCATCATCGTCTTCCTCAGCCTCCACATCTACTTCCTTCTTCACTTTCACGTAGATGGGGAACTGGATGAACTGAGAGTACTTCTTGGCACTCTCCTTCAGCTTATCCTCTGACAGGTAGTCGTGGGCATCCTCCTTGAGGTGGAGAGTCACTCGAGTGCCTCTGCCCAGGGTGTTGCCGCGTGGGTCATCCACAACAGTGAAGGAGGCATCTGCTGAAGACTCCCAAACATGCTGCACAGGGTCATCGTTGCACTTGGAGGTCACAGAGACTTTATCTGCAACCAGGAAGGCACTGTAGAAGCCGACGCCAAACTGACCAATCAGGTTAGCGTCTCCACCCTCAGCCATGGCTTCCAAGAAGTTTGTGGTACCTGACTTTGCCACAGTTCCAAGGTTGTTAATCAAATCAGCCTTGGACATGCCAACGCCAGTGTCAATGATGGAGATGGTCTTAGCATCAGCATCATGCTCAATCTTGACCTCGAGGTCCTTTGTGTCACCCAAGAAGGTCTCATCCTGAACACTGTGGAATCGAGCTTTCTCCAAAGCATCAGCTGCGTTGGAGATCAACTCACGCAAGAAGACTTGTTTGTCGGTATAGAGGGAGTTGATGATGATGTCCATCAAACGATTCACCTCTGCCTGAAACTCGTGCTTCTCGGAAGATTCAGCCATCTTGACCCTGTCGCCATCACTAAAGCCATCCACCACCTTCTCTGCTTCCGCCTCAGTTTCCTCAGCTCGAACTCCTGCAGCAAACATGAAACGTCAACTGATCGTATAGATTATTATAGATAGATATTATAGGCTAGGATTCATACAAATCCAATGGGGTGACGTGGGGCCAAAGGACTCAATGCGAAACTTCCAAAACATGGACAGGAATCTCATTCATTTTCTTCTATCCAAACTCTGAACTTCGACAAACCCAGTCCTACAAGGAGCAAGGCGAGTACCGCCCAAAGCCGAAACATGATGGCCAGGAGCTGCACAGTTCGAGGTCAACGTTGGTCCAAAATCTGCGCCACGAATGCACATTGCAAGCATTCACATGGAAGAAATCATGATAAACCCAAGATTGATACAACAGATCTTCAATAGTATGGCCCAGTACAGCTTCCAAGTGCAGTCTGTCAGATCAATCAAGTGTCAAATCCACGTCTCTTATAGAACTCTGGTTCAAAAAAACTGGCACAAACATGTAAAAATAATGCAAAAAAAAAATGTTGCGACTGAGTTTTTTTAATTTGATTTTTCCAAAACAACACAAGCAGGTTTGTGAAAATGTTTGAAAACAAAACGGGTCATCTGCAATGCTGTACAACACATCAATGTTACACTTCATATCACACTGTCGAAACATCCAGCATCAAAATGCGAACTGGAATAAATTTGTAGAATCGCGGGAACTGGGTGGAATTGATAGAACTGGCAAATCTTATTTTGAAGTTTTTTGGTGAAAAAAAGGGGTGAAACTTTGAGATGCATTTTTCTACACATGGAACGTATGCGAGGCAATGGAGAACAAAAACTGCGAAACCATTAACATCGGTGGTACAGTAAGACCTACCAAAAACCAAGGCTGTGCGATTTTAGATCCGAGACCTTACGCAAACAGGAACCACGTCGCTGGAGATGCACAAACCGTATGGTTTTTGTGTGCATCTGCTTGGCGGAGTTGTCCAGCAAAACTGCATACAACTGAAAATATGTACCACACATATGGATATGGATGTGGATAAGGATCGCGATGCTACCCATCCAGTAGTAATCACAATGAAGATCATTACATTTCTTGCAAAAAAATCCCTGTAAAACTTTCATTTTCATGTGCCACTGCTACTGGGAGGGGAGTAATCCAACATGGAAATGAAAAACTGCAAAAAGGTTGATCATAGTCACCGACATGCTAACGTGCCAATTGCATCCGAACATACCAATAGGGAGCATCATGGTATTTGGCCCATTATCCAATTTCTACCAACCTAAACTCATGGCTATTGATGTTCAAACCCAAAAAAGGGAAGGCTACAAAACAAGCAACGTCAATTTAGGCAACAATACCAAACAAAACAAATCAAACAAAAACAGTCGTTGGTAAGGATCCATAAGACTCATGCACACTCAGTGTCCGAGTTCGCATCGAAATTTGCCACATGAAATCAAAGCAAAACCAAACGCAAAAATGTAAACCAACATCTGTACCACACAGCAAAACAAACCGTGGACCTTGAAATGTCTCGCAATGGCATGCTTCATTGTGGTTTTGACAAGGGAAGCTTCGTCAAAGAAACGCAGCAAGTAAGACAGTCCAAGCACAAGAGTTTTTTTTGCTCGAAGCTGCTTGGGTGCCAGTTGGTCCCGGGCGGAGCGCCCTTCAGTCAGCGAAGACTAAGTAGTCTATACAAGCACCGAGCCGTCATGAAAAAAGAAACCAAATCGAACAGGAAACGAATTCACAGATGAAGCCGATGGGACCCCAAGACCCTCTCCTTTTCTTTCCTGGCTTCATTTGGTCCTTCTTTCTGATGCACTGAATGCCCTCTCCCTCCGTTTCCTCTGTCCTTTCTTGGTGGTGAGGTGTGTGGCTGTTAGGCCAGCAGAGGTGGCAGCCTTCCAGTTTTTTCTGGATTGCTATCGTACTCTGGGTCTTTGTCGCTGGTGGAAGAGACTATATGTCCTTCGTGCGTTGACGCGAAGTCGACTGGAACGTATATGGAAGACTGAAGCTATAAGGCTATGAGGCGGAGTGTGAGCAGGATGGTATGTCTCACCCTTTAGACTCTTTTTGCTACGCAAAAAGACTGGTTTATTGGTGTTTTTTTTGTGTTGTTTGGTGCTGCTGTTTTTTGGGGGGGCTGTGTTTGGTGTGTTTTTGTGTGTGTTGTTTGTTTGTTCTTGTTTTGTGTGGTGTTTTTGTGTATCAGCCAGATCACCGCGTTTCTATGATGGACCTATATCTGATCCACCTGCCTTGCTTACTGCTTGAATCTACTTGATTCAAGGCCGGTAGCATGATCTACACGTTTTTACGCTTTCTGTACATGGTCCTCGAGATCAGCCGCAGCCGGAGAGTTTAAAAAAAAGAGTGCGCGCTTCAGTCAGCGAAGTCTGAGTGAAAAGATCAGCAAATGCAATTGGCCATTCATATCACAACCTCTCCATGTACTGTGGGTGGCCTTTCATTTCATGGTGACAAACCTGTACTTCCAGGGAACCAAAATTGAAACCCCATCTCTTCGTCAAAGTGCACATGCTAGCGCGCCATGGCTAAAGCATTGCGGACCACAGTGCAATATTCGAATGGCATCTGAAATTAATGTTGCAATACTCGAATGGCAAACAAGAAGCACCATCCCAAAACTGCAAGCGAAACATCTGGCACTAAGAAGGTGCCTTCCCAAAACTGCAGGCGAAACATCTTGAGTTAAGAAAACCCACACTGCAAGCGAAACATCTTGAGCGAAGAAATTGCCAAAGTCCACCTGTTCCCAGACATGAGATGCAATCTAACCCGGGTTGGACAAGACCCTGGCATACAATGCTGGCGGGAAAGGAAAAGGGAGAAGAGTGCGGGTTGCAAAGCGAGTTGCCGGTCCGAACATAGGTAGGGAGGTCCAGCCGGGCGCGCATAAGATTGTCTTCCTTTTTGGCTGGTAGCTGCTGGGGCGCGTGTCTCGGGCCGTTCGCCCTTCAGTCTGAACCTACACAAAACGGACGAAACCAAAGTCGTGAAGCAGAAACATTCAGTTTCAATGGCCAGACCAAGACCACAGAAAAACGAATTGACAAACGAATTCAACCATATTACCTCCGCGGTCGAGTGAGTCAACAACGAGCAGACCATTCCGGAGTCAAGTCATTGACAGTGCACTGGACAGGAAGGCAGGAATTCGGCGCAGAGAAGTCATTGGGTACAAACCTGTGACAAGAGCGCGCGTCCGGAAGACAGGATGGATGCACCTATGACTATACATGTTTTAACAAATAAACAACAACAACTGGCCGAAAATCGTCCGGTAAAACGTGTGACACCAAGTGCCACTTAATCGGCATGCCTGAAAGTTGGAGAGCACGAGCAACTTGACTAACCTTTTCAATTGCTTCTTACCGCACGAATCAAATCCGAACGGCCATCAGTGAGCCGGAAGTGAAAAACGACGGACACAATGACCAAACTATGTGTTTTTTTGGCTGCCAGCTGCTAGGGTACGTGTCCCGGGCGGTTTGCCCTTCAGTCAGCTAGAACTACACAAAAGGACAATTCCACCTTCGTGAAAAGCAACATTTTTTTTTCCTGCATTGCCGGGCGAGTACGAGACATGGTCGGTCAACTTTCGTGAAAAGCAACAAAAACCTTTACAATCATTGGTCAGAACAATGAAACGAATTAATCAAACAAATTCAAAAAAGATAAATTTCCTCCGCGGAAGAGTGTGAAAACCACGTAAGAAGATTGCGGACCTTTTTCACTGTCGTTCTTGGGCCAAACATCCACACGTTGAGTGTGCTCAGTGAAACTCTTCCAGACTTCCTCAAGTCTAACCTTTGCTAAACTCAGCAAACTCTCTTCTAAACACGGAGCTACGCAGTCTAAAACAGAACCTAAACTGGTTCTCTCCAAAGCAAACACAGTGGCTGTCTATTCTCTCCAAAAACAAACAAAACAAAGAAACACCAGGTCAGCACTCCCTAACTCCATCATCAAGGAGATCTACACCTACTAGACCTAACTTTCACACCCCTTCTTGTAGATCGGACAAAAAAGTTAAGCTCCAGGCTCTTCTAATCTAAGATCC
>DF240525.1:0-110460 GCA_000507305.1 Breviolum minutum Mf 1.05b.01 | reverse complement strand
ACCACCGCGCAGCGTGCGCGCAATCAGGGATGCTCCGGAACCGCAGTACACCTCTGGAACGGGCAGCCGCCCGCATGTGTCGGGAGGCAGGAGCACGCGTCACCACCAACACCTTACTTACAGACTTGAACCTTGACCACATCCACAGACAATGCGATCGCCGCATTGAAGTGATCGCAAACGGCCTTCCCATTTGGGGGGGTGCCCAACTAGCAGTTGACACCACCATAGTTTCGCCCCTCACCAGAGATGGCCAACCACGGCGCAGAGCCGGGCAATATGCGGGAACCGCCTTGACCGAAGCCCGACGCAGAAAGGAGCGCACATACCCCGAACTCATGCGCAGCCGACGATGTCGCCTCATCGTCTTTAGCATAGAAACAGGAGGAAGATGGAGCGAAGAAGCCGCCAGTTTTGTCAAGCTCCTCGCACACGCGAAAGCCCGACAAGCACCCCGCCTCCTCCAGAACTCGGTGGCAGTTGCCATCATCAACCGATGGACGGCCCAGTTGACCCATGCTGCCTTGCAAGCCTTTGCCGCGAGCCTCCTCGACCAGGACTGCACCCATCTTACCAATGTTGAAGGTAATGATCCTCTCTGGAGCCAACTCCTGGCCCAGGCCCCAGACCCACCCCCAGAGCCCAGCCGCCTCCCAGCCCCTCCTTAAGGAGCTCTGGCTTGGACTTGGCCAGCTCCCCCGCAATGCCGGAGCCACCGGGATAGAAATGGCCACCTCGTTTCGTCCAATGCCTGGAGACTGCCCAGTAAAACAGTCCGAGAATCTGAGACTTCTGCGGTTCAAAAAAAAAATAACCTGCATGTGGAGCAAATGCTGCGATGATTCGAAGTTTTTCCTTACCAATTTGGACATCTACGTACCATGCCCCTTCTGACAAAACAACATTTCGCTTTGCCCATTTCTTGTGCCAAACATGCATCAGAATAGCGACCCCTGCAGCAATTGTTTTTCTCCCTATACCAAAGCATACATGGGATTGAACGCCATCATCAAGTTCAACAATGTCATGTGAGCTCTTCGTCTCGCTGAATATGATGATGTCCCATTGCATGGAGGACACTTCCTCCGCCAGCCTCTCATCATTGTGTAGCCTCAGATTTTTCGGTTCAACATGAAAACCATGATGGACAGTTGAGTGTCACTTTGATTCTACATGCATTTGGGTTTGCCGTCATCTAGTCCCGTGAAACTGAATTGTGATTCGGACGAAGCTGTCCCTACTTGGCACCTCTGGAGGCATGTTTTTCCTTTCAACCCCTCCCCGAAGTACCAAAGCATTCGACGTTTCAAGCAACGACTTCACTTTGGCACGTGTATGTAGATCATCCAAACTTGCCCATTCCCCATGCCACTCATGCACAACCTCGTTGCTGGAAACATGCGCTGTCAAAGCTAGTGCACCTCCAACTGTCAATGTATATGGTGCTTTTTATCTGTGATCCGAACATTGTGAGGAATGTTCCACTTTTTTTTTTCAAAAAGGTGTTTCAATCCAAAGCAAAAGTTCCGAGCTGCCCGTTCCACTGGGTTGCGGTCTTGCGCCACCCAGATGTCTTTCGCATCACGTTTCAAATCTGCGGTCTTGAAAAATGGTGGAAGAGAAGACGACGGCGGAAAAAAAAACAAAAACGTTTACGGGACTTTGAACCTGCAGCGTCATCAGTGCTATGCTTCGCTGGCGGACATTGCATCACGTACAATCGACATTTGGTACGTCTCGACACTCGTTTCTGGAAGTTGTGAAGGTCAATTGTCAGCCCTCCGCTTAGCACCGGTGGGGCATCCGAATGGCATACCCAGAACGTCCACCCAACCGGCAATGTCGTTGTTTGGTGGTCCTGGGCACTGAAGCAGGGGGTAGGTGGAGCAACGAGGCATCCAGCTTCATCCGCATGCTTGCCCAAGCCCGAGCTCTCCGAGCAGCCACTACATCTGCCTTGGTATCCCGCTGGTCTGTTCTCCTTACCCATGCAGCAGCCTCTTTTTTCGCTGCCCGTCTTCTGTTTGAAGACCTTTCCCCCCACCACAACCTTGACGGAGATCTTCCACCCCTCGGCCAAAACTGGGCTGCCGACCAGTCGCCTCCCAGCCCGGTAAAGGAAGGTCTGGACTTACACCTTCCCGACCAAAAACGCAACTGGAGACTGGTCAGAATAAAAATAGTCTGTGCCGGGAGGCTGCCGAGTAAAACAACCCTGCACCCGAGAACCATCTTGCGGCTAAAAAGGAGCGAGGAAAAAACAACAAATACGTCATCAGTGGAATGTTGATAAAAACATCTTGGTCGATAGAGCCAACATCAAAACTAAAACATAGCTCGTGTATGTGTTGTTTGAGCTCTTGGAGGTCAGCGCAACATATTGCCGCCCACCGCAAGAGCGTTGGGTTCGACGAATTCTGCGACGGTGCCCAGCTGGAACATAATTCGAATTGGTCGCCCACATTTTTTATTGGGATCGGAACTTTAAATTTACCGCATGTACCAAGGATTGGGGCAATGGATTCATGGTGCTTCGACTCGCAACGTTTGGAATCAAAATTGCGAATCTTTCATCGAGTGTTGCTGTGCATAGAGCGATTTGAATCAATTTGGTCCAGGAGACATGTAGAATCCGAGGAGGCCGCCTTGACTTGCCCTTGGTTGCGCCCCTTAACGTAAAGCGGCCCACCAAGCTTTGTTTTTGTTCTTGTTTTTGACTTTGTTTGCACTCTTGATATTGATGTTGACGTTAATTTTGTTGTTCGGAGATTTTTCTCCCCACCACAACCTCGAAGGAGACCTTCCACCGCCCGGCCACCTCCTGTCACACACGTGCCCCCCCATGCCAGCAAGTCGCCTGCCAGCCCACATCTTGGAGACTGGCCAGTATCAAAACAGTATGTGCCTGGAGGCTGCCCAGTACAACAGCCCTGTACCCTTGGATCTTCTTTGGCTAAAAGGGAGCGAGGGACAAAAAACAAAAAAAACACATCGTTGAAGACAGGAATAAACCAAAATATTTAAGTTGGAAAACCATGCGATATTGCCGTATCCAACGATTGTTGGGGAAAAATTTTCCGCCTTGATTCTGTCTCATTTTGCCTGCAGCTGGCAACATGCATCCTAGCCATGGTTGCCTTCGATTGTGATCGACCAGGGGGCGACCACAACATCAAGTCGCTGGCGGTTGTGGTTGCTTGGTCAAGGGTAGAACGTTCTATCAGCATGAAAATCAATCAATCGCGCCGAATTGCAACAAAGCACCATCAAAAAGTTGTGCAGCTCCCGGGCCAAGGTTTGCAAAGAGTACGATCTCATTTGCCAAAGATATTTCCCTGAGATTCGGCAGCCTCCATCCCCCAAAACCAATTCCTACCCTCTTGGGCTACATTGTTCGAGCCACGCAAAACCCAGTCCAATGCAGTGCTGAAATCCCTAGGCTCAAGACACATCCTTTTTTTTATGGCGGCTGTAATTGAAAAACTCCAGCTGCTCCCCTATTTTCCGATGACCTCCTCAATGACAAGTGTGTGGCATTAAACTGGGATGGTCATCTAGAGGTGCCCACGAAGCTGGGCAATGCACATGGTGGAAATCCTCCACAAGTCTAGACTTACAATTCAGAAGGTCCTTCCAGCCGTGGTTACCTTTGCCCACAAGGACGTCTCCTCTTAACAAGTGCCCGTTTGTTCTGCTTCCTGGACGAAAACCATTGTGTTTTTCATGCGGTTCGGCCTCCAGGATATTTGGATGCAATGCAAAATCATTTAAAGGAAAAAATGGTAAAAAACCTGAGGTTCAGACTGCGTTTACGATCATTCGTCAGTAAGGCATGCAATTTTTTTGGCAACATTGTCAACAGCTTCAACCTCCAAAATGCAGGTATTTGCCCGGTGTGCACCACATCTTGAAAACACCAAGCAGTGCAATTTTTTCGGTGTGCCATTCACAAATTCCAGAGGTGAGACCGCATTCATGTGATGACCTTTCAACTTTGCACCGTTTCATTGCTTGCATTAAAATTGCCCGTGTCCATGGTGGATGGAGCTTCGACAACAACTTTGACGAACGTGCATGGCGTCCAACAAGCAATTTTTCCAACACACAGGCAAATTCATTTGCAGATGGTTGCTGTGCACAGCCTCGTCCGGATGGTCTGGGCAGATTTTCGCAAAAATTTCCAACAAGAGACATATCCCAACATATCCCAACCAAGTTTCCAAGGGCCCGGAGCTCCATAATCGCAATGCGCCACGATGTAACAGTCGAATTTGTAAATTCAAAGTTTAGCAAGCAGGTGTTTGGAGAGTGTTTCCAACGCTACTTCAATTTCTTCAGTTCTGCTGACGGGTTGAATTGCATGTTTCAAATTTCCGCGGGTCATGGTGGTTAGCAGCTGCTAGACTTACAGTAATATGATTTCAAGTTTTCCAAAGCTCGCATGTTGGTCGCATTGTTCGCCGTAATCAATGATCGAAGTTTTGGCCGCCAGTTCTTGCACCTTTGCAGTTTTCTCTGGTTTTTCCGGTTTGGTCAACAGAAGTTCCGATTGACAATGAAGATAGCAGTTGTCCAAACGATCAGAACACGAATGCTTGCTTTTGGACATCGTCAAAGCTACGTTTTGTGAGCCTGATGTCGCAGCCTTTGCACGTGTGGCTCCGGTTGTAAAAACTGGCATTGCCTACAACGTCTGTTCTCGAGTGTTTTCAATCGCATCGCCATTTGTGATCAGGCCGTTGGGAAGGGCAGCATCTTATCGCTGCAGGCAAGAAACAACGGAGACGGCGCAACTTCGTGCGCAATTCCAGGTTTTCAGGCAGGCTTCGACTAGCCTGCTCCATGGCACCGCATCTTTCACAAGTGATCCGGGTGATGTCTGGAACAGGCCTGGAAGTTACATGTCGTGTTTCCCCATGCGAAGGCGTGCATCCAGGGGTTTCCCCTGAAAAACCCGGTGTTGTAAATTATTTGTTGTTGTAATTTTTTCTCGGTTGGCTTACTGGCTTTGGAGTCTGTCCTGACCTGTGTTGAAGTATGCAACCAGGGCTATGAGTAGTTAAATAATGAAAAACACCCTGCGTCTTCAGAGTGCAGGCAGTTGCATACACACCCAATTGTTTAAGATTTGCAGGAAGAACAACGTTTGGAAAAACAAATTCCAGCCCCAGCATGCCCACTTCCGCCGCTCAAGAACAGCTTGTGACCCGGAGATGCGTCAGCGAATTGTACAACAAACGATAAACATTATTGGAAACAGTTTTGTATTGAATCCACTGCCATAGAATTTTGTCATCGGGAGTTTCGACTTTTGCCAATTGGGTCTTGACAACCGTGCGTCCAAATCGGTCTGTCTTGGGGGACTAAGACACATGGCAGGCCTGCATATAGGTGGGAAACAGCTTCGAAATTGGAAAAGATAGACGGGTGTCTGCGGAAGGCTGTGAGAAGTGAGTCCGTTGGTTTTACCACAGGGCGGGGCATTTGTTGTGCAAGTGGTACGGTAAAAACATGTTTCGTCTCATAGATTTTCCGCGTAAATCACCGCCGCCCCAAATGGCGAACGTGCTGCTTGCTTAAATTGTCTCACAGGATGTGAAAGGATGGTCAGGGCCTTTATCTTACTGGTTAAAAGTTGTCATCTCGAAGGCTATCATTTCAGGGTAGGCCCAAAAACTTCGAGCTTGAGGGATGTCCACACCGAAGAGTGTCAGAAGTTGGATGTGAAAAAAGCGGTGCAGGGAGAATCGAGTACAATTTTTTTTAGTCAGAATGGAGTTGTCACGCCTCCGGCCTCGGCCCTGAAAACAAACAAACACTTCGACACCAAGCTAGCAGGTTCCCGAGAACACCACCTTAGAATAATGAGATGCAATACCATGAACAGATACGAAATTTGCAACATGAAAACGATCCCTTTGCTCATGTCATGGTGGGTCAAGTAGGGCAATTTACAAGCACAAAGCCACGTGACAAAGAGATTCCGAAAGTCAAGACCCGAGTTCGTCTGTAAAGCAAGCAAGCCTCACCTCAAGTTGCTCCGTCTTCCAGGTTTGCCCACCAGTATACATGCAATGCGGACATGTGTCAGTCATGTGTCCATGATCGTTTTGGGACGAACAGTTTGCGACTGGAAAGTGTCTCAATGTTTGTTTCCGTTTGACTGTGCCTTGCGAGTAAATTGTGCAGCAAGATACGAGAATCAAAAAGTTCAGTTTCAACTTTTGACTTTAAACTTTTGAGCCTAAAATTATCCAGCTGTGCATTGTTTTGAGCACATGAAGGTGGCTTAAGCCTCTAAGCAAACCAGTTTGTCAGACATGATTTTGCTGTGTTGTGTAGCTAATAATGCTAATAGTTGGGTTTTGGACGCATTGGCCCGGTGCGGTTCGGATGTTTGCCAGAGGGGCTTCATTGGACATAAAGGTGAGAAAAAATTGAACGAAGCAATCAGCCGTGAGCCTGGTCAGCCTTTTTTTGTTGATTAGATCCCATTGATGCGAATGTTTCTCATTGAGTTTTGTTGAATGCAAATTAGATTCAAATCATTTTTGGGTTTGTAGGGCTTTATGAGATTGTTA
The DNA here is from genome assembly GCA_000507305.1 of Breviolum minutum Mf 1.05b.01. NCBI lineage: Eukaryota > Dinophyceae > Suessiales > Symbiodiniaceae > Breviolum > Breviolum minutum. Next base: position 103,879 of record DF240525.1, on the reverse strand, counting down.
TCATTCCGACCAGAAGATTCTGGAAGGTAAGTGCTGCACTGTTTGAAGATGTGCTTTTGCTTATATTATGGACTCTATAAAGTTGACATGATCTTGGAACAAGACATAAGATGCCATACTTCATGTCTTTCAATTTTTCTTCCATATGATCAGACGCTTCTTTTCAGCTTTGCATTTGGGTTCAGGCCGGCCACCCAGGCTCCGGGATTTGTGGCACTGTGAAAACCTTTGCAGACTTGCATAGGAACATGGTGCGGCGGGAGGCAAAAGAAGCACTAGCTCCAAAGGAGAAGCCGTCAGGAGCTGTGCGTCTCGAGGCTTTCAAGCAAACCCGCCTGTGCAAATTTCACATTGCGGGAAATTGCATTCGAGGAACATCTTGCAATTTCGCGCACAGCATCGAACAGATTCGTGACCAGCCTGATTTCTCGAAGACCCGTCTTTGTGTTGATTATTGCACCGATCAATGGTGCAGAGACGGTGACCATTGCAAGTTTGCACATGGAGAGCATGAGCTGCGGCCACATCCCGCATCCAATGGCCTCAAGAAGGAGGAGAAAGAGGCTGAAATGACAATGATGCAGGGGACACTGACCCAGGAGAAGAGCCCCAAAAGCAAGCAAGTCAAGAGCCCGCAGGGCAATCCGTCGAAGCCTCTCTTCAAGTCTCCAACTTGGTTTGAAGAAGGGTGTTGGTTTGGAGCTGATGCCATGTCAATGTATCCTTGGCTGGCATTTGTCGAATATCAGTTTGCAGACGACTTCGGATGGGATACCAACAGCCAATTGAGTGGAGACTGGAATGAGTGGAATGAATGGAATGATTGGAATGAGTGGAATGAATGGAACGAGTGGAACCCAGCGTCAAGCAACAACAGCACTACATGCACCGAAAGCCCAATTCAAGGCTCCTCAGCTGGACAGCAGAATTATCGCTTCAACAATTTGTTGGTAGCCAATGTTGTAGACCATAGACAACTAATGCTAAGAGGGCCTGGGACAACTTGACCTGCAAATGCGAGTATTCTATATAGAGAAGAAACTGTTTGGGTTCAAGTTCGATTTCAACATGTTTGGGCCCTGTCATGTCTTTGTCTAGTGCAGACATGTTGTGCCTACTAGGTCCCATCGAGAATCCAATGGTGCCTGATGGTGGCCTCATCTTTGACCTCAATCCGGGCTGCACATCATTCCAACATGAGCCACTCAGAAGCATGGGGTACTTTCCGCACAAAATAGGGACTGGTGACGTTGCAATTGGTGTTGTGAACCAGATCTTGACGACAAAATCCAGGCTACGTGTGAAGAATACCTTCCTCCACATCGATGTTACGGACAGTGAGGATGAGGCACGAAAGTCTTCGATCGTTTTAAGTTCTGAATCAATCCGAGTTATTTCACCAAGTTGTGAGTCGAATGGCGATGTCAGGATGGACAATATGCTTCCCCTTCGCTGCGAAGATCTCCTAGCGCCCCGAGCAGGTTGGTGATGCTCGGAGGACTTTGTGACTTATGTGACTGGGCTTAGTTGTATGAGTCTATGAGTCTCATAGTCTCATAAAGCGTTGTTGTCAGGTCGTGTGTGAAAATTTTGGTTACGAGGTGACTGAAAGGCTCTGGAGAAATGCATTTTTGGTGGACTTTCCGCTTGGACTTTCCTGACTTCGTCCGCTAACGCCACAGTGATGCATGAGAAACCAACTTTCTGCGTGGGCGGGCTGCGTTTGATTACAGGAACCTTCCGTTGGCTTAGCCTTCAGCCCGCCAATCGCAAATGGAAGGTGGGTTTGTACATAGCAATTCAATCGGAAAGTCCTGCCTCTGCCGCCAGAGAAGTGCCAAGATCCATGGTAATTTGATGTATATAATGTGATCTATTTTGCGGTAAGAGTAGGAGTTGTGTATATAAATGAGCTATATTTTGCACCGTACCGTAGAACAAGTGATGAGACAGTGGGTGCGTTTGAAATCAGAAGTCATCAACCAGTTTGAAGGGATGACCCGATTACCTTACCACGGATGTATGGCAAGCTGTCTTTGCTCAGACCGTGCACAAGTTTCAGGTCAAAGCTGCCCTGCAGCGAGCAAATTGCTGAGCACTTGCTATGCAATAGCCTTTCTTTGCTCATACCCGCGGCACTCACCCCTTAGTTCCCCGCACTGTTCCACTTCTTTTGAAATTTCGATGGCTCTCTATCACAAACACAGAGGGCAAACTCGCGAGTCCCAAAAAAACCTTGAGACAGAGACCTAGGCACTTTTGGCGGCTCTCACTTGATGGCAGTTGATTGCACTTCGTTCATGTTGGAATGGAGTTCTTGATGCTGCTTCAGTTTCCCGCTTAGTCCTCATACAAGCTTCCTTCCAGAAACCAATTGGAATGCAGAGTTGGCTCAATGTCGGTCCCAAAGACGCTGGAGACCACGCCTTCCACATGTTCAATATCGTTTGAAGATGTGACAGCGCCCTCCCTCTTGCTGGGGCGAGGGGCCTTTGGCGAGGTGTCTTTAGTCCAAGTGAAGTCTGAGGCCAGGTTCTTTAAAGCATGACCTGTAGTCAACTTGTCAACCTAGCTGATGGCATTGATGGCTCAACTTAAACTTGCAGTTCAGCATAATATCCGACTGAAAGTGTATCAGTTTTCTGAAGTCCTTCCTGGTTTCATGACGGTTGTAGCTGTTTTGGGGTACAAGTGCTTAAACGTTCTTGACATCAGGCCAGACGAGAAGGTGCTCGGTATTTTGCACTGATTCATGGCTGCAGCCGGGACGGAACTAAATCAATACTCTAGGAAGGTTGTTGATGATCATTTGAACATTCGTTGATGGGCATTTGGACCATTTCATCTTGAGCTCCACTAGGTTTGACTGATGACTAAGCAAAAATTTTCCTGGAGCTTCTTCATCCCGTCAGAAGTCTCCCGAAGCATTTGCTAGACCCTTACAGCAGCAATCTTTCATAGGTGACATCATGTTTGGTAGACCCCCTCAATCACCGTCTCCAGCTTTGAGGAAACGCGTGCGGTGTCAGCTTTCTGATGCAGGCATCAGACAAGCCACGCTGGAAGCCCAACTCTTATGGCAACTCAGCCAGGACTGGGTTAAGGTGTGGTCAAAGTTCCATCTGCGACAAACGTAGACTTTCAGAATTGAGGAAAGGCTCCGCTTTTTGGAGGTATTGATTTGTTATTGCCAATTTTTTGAAGATGAAGATTTATGAATCAAGTCTTCAACAGATATCCCGTATCCGTGTTGAGGTGGATTACGTTGATAAGGAGATGAGGCTGAGCTGTGTGCCAGGAGAATGTGGGCATTTTGGGGTGCTTCGATTTTCGTGTGGTACCAGAACCGCCTACCCTTGAACTGCTGCTAGAGTGGCTCGTTTGCATTGCGAAGCTATACTCGGCTACACTGGGAGGGATTTGCTTAGACCGAATTATTGTCAGTGAGAGGACCTCCTGGCCAAGAGGTCCTTCAAAACATTAAAAAAGTATCAACAAGGGTGGGTGTAGGAGAAGAAGTGCTGGACACTGCAGCAGTTTCTTCCTACTCGTGGGGTCTTTTTGTTTCTCATTGGGCACATCTCCCTCCTGAGAGTCTTTGATTCCTCCTGTTTGGAAATCAAGCTCAGGTTTGCAGCAATGGGAGACTTGTGCCGACGCTTGCGTGTGTGCAAAGAGGCTGTTCAGAACTCGCTGCATGTATCTACAGTATGCACTGGAGAGTCGGTCCCCCACCAAGCAGCAAACATGAAAACTATTTGATTATTTCCCAGTCGCAAGCAAGAGGAAAACTGCTCGCAACCCTCAGCAGGCAAGTCCGGATCATGCTGGGCTGCCAAAAGCAGAAGTGATGGCCTACACCACAGATGTAGCGCGAGGTCTTTCATTCTTGATCCTCGTTTGATGTAAGCTTCACACTCTGCTCCTTATTGCACATTCTTGCAGCACCAGGTTTGTCAAGTGTTGTCAAATAGAGGCATGGCCTACGCCCGAAGATCTTCCACAGAGATGTCAAGCCACCAAATATCATGTTGCTCGGCATTGTTGGTGAATGTGGCGGTCTGTTTTCGAGAGAAAAGCGAGGAGTGTATTGCTGAAACTGAGAAAAAGAACAAAGGACAAACCTGAACAGGAGAATCAAACAGACGCGTGAAGACAATAGCCGATTGAGCAGTTGAATCGGTGCTTGAATCTTGAATATGATTTCTAGACATCATAATGGGAAAGTGGGAACGCGTTGGTAAAGAGTCACTCTGGGTTTGGGCGTGTTTGGAAGCCCGAGAGTTCGGCAGACACGGTCAAACGCTCCTGAGGCTATGCCACGTTGCGGGTGAGACTCGCTCAACGCCTCAAGCCAAACTGGCTGACTTCGGAGTGGCCAAGGTTGCCTGGCCGGAAGGGTTTGATGGTCAGACATTGAATAGAGCTATGGTAGCTGTTGTCTACGGATGTCTATCGTCTGTGAAGGTACGGGCACACAATGAAAATGTAAAGTGCATTTTGCTCCACATTCTGTCCCCACGTCACTCCGCCGTCACACAACACAGGTCATGGAATCTGAAGCTTCCACGGCAGGGACTGCGACTTTCATTGGCACCCCGCACTACTTGTCTCCGGAGATCTTCGGTGGTGGAACATATGATGAGAGAGCTGACGCTTGGGCCCTTGGATGTGTTCTCTACGAGATGATTTGCTACCGCAGGCCCTTTCACTTTGCTGAAGATAACGTTGCAGTGATGGCGCTTCGGATTTCGCACGGGAAATATGACAGCGACTTGCTTCAGCAGCAAGCGTCCAAGTATTCCGGCTTACATGAAATTGCAGACGGCCTTCTGAGACTGGACCTTTCAGCCAGACTCCGGGCAGTGGATGTCTTATCGAGTTTGGATGGTGTTGACATGGGAGATCCTGATCCAATGTGGTCACATCTGCCGAGTTGCTGGGATCCGTTGTCTACGGAGGAAGTTGGATTGTCTCCACCAGGGACGCACACTGATAGTTGGCATGGGGCAGAGCTTCAAAGTGACAGCTACTCAGCATAGATCTGCAGCTGTTCAAAACTGCTAAATACCGTCAGTTCCATCTGTCGCAGAATCAATACTGTATATCTTTTGCTTTACACTAATCTGCGTCTTCAACATGCATCTTACAAAAGCATAGGCTGCAATCGCTTCAAAAGCAAGGGTACGCCATTTCGTGGACAGACGCTCTGGCCTTCTGCTTTCGAAGTAGCCTTAGCGGAGCACCCCATGAAGAACTCAGAGACGATCCGTGAAAGCTAGAAATGGTTTGTTCCCATGAAACCACAACAAGTTGGGCTTGCATTCTCGTATTTGCTCTTCTGAGGTGATGCTACTCATCAACTCCTGGCCGTGTTGGAAGCCAATGAAAGCCCCTACACACTTGGGCATTTGACTGATCCCATCTATGGTGAGGTGCTGACGCTTCCAGCAGTGGACGGTTCTCGCTTGGGAGGGTTAGATATTCTGGATGAGCAGCTTCTTGGACTGCGCAGGACTAGGACGGTCGAATGGGGAATTAGGATATGTTTGCAATAATTTTGATGCATGAAATGCATGAGATTCATGTTTGAAGTATCATTGTCCTTGCGGCTGGCAAAAATAAGAACCAATATTGGAATGTACCCGGATCTTGGTGAACTGGTCAGCTAAGGTATGGTTCTGGGCTTCCTTCCTTTTCCAGCTTCCCCGGTTTCACCCGACCAGATGATTTACCACCCTGAGCTGTTAAAAGGCGTGTGCAGAGCATTGTTGCAGTTTGAGACACATCGCAATCCCGCTTGATTGATCCAATATAGTCCAATGCTTCTGAAGTTTTGGTTTCTTTTGGCCTCGGACTTTTGTCAGGTCAGGATACGTTCAGCAGCAGTTTTGTGATTTATCTCTTTGAGTGCAGCATTGCATTCACATCGCCGCTGCAAGAGGTCCAAGTATGCAAGAGGTACAGAATATCATTCTAGACAACTCCAGCATCCCATGATGAGTTCCAATTGTATTGACAAACTCTCATCACCTCATCACTTCCTTTCAGTACAGTAGATGAGCTGCCAGCATTTGAAATCAACTGCTCCGACCTCTTTAGAAACACAAAAGGCATAGCCAATGCTCTAGGAAGGCCTGGGGTGCAGCGTCAAATGTAAAGGAACTAAAAGACGCACGCCTTCGCAACCCTTTGTGTCAGGTGAGGCGCTTGATGCTGGTGGCAAGCTGCTTAGGGTATTGCGTGCCACTTCTGACCTCTGGCACTTTTCTGATGTGTTCTAGACATGAGTTACCTGCAATCAAGTGCTGTGAAGCAAAGGCCCACTTGAAGTCCACGTGCTTCCCCCAGCTGGCTCACAGCTTGCGATTCCTACAGCTTTACGGACAAGTTGATAGTCTCATTGATAGTTGATAGTTGATACATATATAGTTACTATAGTTATTATCACACTAATTTCACCATATACTCAATATACTGTGAAGTATATGTAATACAACCCTGGTCCTAGTCTCTCTTCAGCAGAGACTTGCATAACTTTTTGTTTGTCCATTCTGAGGAGCAAACCCGTGAACTATGGTGACTATGGCCCGCTAGAACCTCAGTGAAGTCAAAAGGGTCATCGTCAAGCCAAAGCCAATTTCTCATCCAATTTCGGGCAACCAAGGTTGTTGAGCTCGAAAAGCCGCGAAGGCCGAAGATACAAACACCGCTGCAACAGTGCCTCCTTGACCCCGCACACAAAATCGAACTCAAGAAGCTTTGCTGAACCAGGCACGCTTCTGTCAACAGCATCAGGGAAGTTTGTCGCGACCCAAGCTCTCAACAAGTGGACGTCAACTGGAACCTGTGTCGTTGCAAGGTCAGGAGGTGGATGGACCCTGTCTAGCAACTTTATTGGCCACGAGAGTGCGAGGAAGGCTTTTAATGCAAACTACCCTGCACTCAGGGTGGTGCGACCAAAGCTCCAGGCAAGCACAAGCACAGACTGGTTGTATCATGTCCTGTTGTCATTTTCATTCTGTCTCTTTCAGATTTGAGCAGTCTATGACCTTCCTCACGTTCAAAGACTTGTGTGTGTTCTGTGGCTTGAACATTGCATTCTCCTCCCTGAGCTGAAATATGCTAAGGCCCAAGTATTTTTGTTTGGATTTGGCCATGACCATTGGCTGAAGTCTCTTTGGTCTGTTCGTTTGAAAACTGCAGGTTCTGGAGAGGCTTCCCGGTCTCTTCCTCCAGGCCTAATTACCTGCTTAAGATAGATAGACCGATAGGCTAGGGCCAGAAAGCTTGTGCAGAGCTTGCGAATGTTGCGATGAGAGAAGCCTCGCCGCCCGTTTATTGCTCAAGCCATCTCACTCTGCTATCTCCATGGGGGGCTGTGGGACAATCTTCTGCTCAGATAGCCTTCCCTAGGCCTGGTTCACAAAGATCAGAGCTTTCACTATGCCGCTGGTGAATGCTGGTGCTGCCTCATCCCTAGCATGCAGCACATGGACACTTGTGGAATTGAGTTGGGAAGGACAAAGCTTTCTCAGTTGCTTGTGCTTGTTGTTAATGCTTGGCATTACGGACGATTCAACTCAAATTTCAATGCAAATATTTGCTGATGCGTGTCAATGTGTCAACTGCCAGCCAGCCGAATGAATTCCAACACTGCTCATTCGCTCCAAGGCAGTTGCGAGCGCAGCAGCTGGTGCAGCCACTTCAGCTGCAGGGGCAGCAGCTGGAAAAGCAGCTGGTGCAGCAAGTGCAGCCGCAGGAGCTGCAGTTGGTGCAGCTTCGGTGGTCTCTTCAGCTGCTGGCGTAGCTGCTACAGCAGCTTTATCTGCCAAGGTGCCGAGGTTGTAATGAGTCCGCATCACCACCCACAAACGACCAACGAACACAGCAAGCAGCTTGCCCTGTCAGGAGCGTGCTGCGCAGGCCTCGGCACGTTATGTCTCCTTCAACCTCACGACTTGACTGTGAGATGGCCACCATTGGACCCCATCGCATGCGTGCCATGTTGCAGGTAGCACCTGCCCCGTCAGATGCAGCTGGTTTTGCGGTGGAAGTTGGGCATGCAGCAGGAGTCGTTGTGCGTGAACAGCTACGGCAGACCAAACGAGAGAAAACAGTCTCAGGTCAATGTCGGTCATCATTATGCATGGAGTGGCCAAACCGTTGCAGCAAAATTTTACCAAAAAGCAGCTTCGGTGGCACCTGAGGAGAAAAGGTGGTGGCAGCGGAAGCTTGGAGCCAATTTCGAAGATATGTGGTGAGATGTGTGGGCCTGTTCTTTCCCCCATGCAGTATGAACAGGGAATACTCCTCCCTTTCTGAGTGTTAGGCGTCCCCTTTTGCCAACCTTTCTTGTCCATGCAAGTGCCTCAATCGTGCCGCATTTGAGGGACAGATGGTCAAAGGTGCTGCTGGGGAAGTGAAAAGCATGACTAGCCATGGGCTCAGAACGACTTTGAGGCACTTCTTATTCTGCATTTTTGCAATGCTCAGGTGGCATTGCTGAGCAGGCTGTGTCCCATGCGTCGGGTGCTGTCGAAGGCCTGGACATACATTGTGAAGACAGACGTTTCAATAAGTTTGCCACTTGCTTTTCGTTTGTGATTTGTGACTTGACAAAGCGTGATCGATGGACAGTTTTCTCACAGAAACCCAGTGTTTTCTAGCGCGTTTTGCATGTTGCTGTAGTTCTTCTTGTGTGAGGAGTTATTGAACAAGCTGCACCTCCTCAGCAATTGAAAGTAACAGCAGAGCATGAGGGCATGAACTCAAACTCATCCTGTTTGGATACACCGTTCATCCAAGGCCAAACAGAAGCAACGCATGGAGAAACTGGCGGATCATTTCAAAGACTTGTTGGAGGCAAGTTGGCCAAGTTGGCTGCCCACGACTGCCAATTCATCACTCGAACTTCACGAAACGTCTCAGGGCTTCATGAAACGGAAGCTGCACCGCGTGCTGAAGATGCTTGTTGGGCGGCTTCCAAGCTTGCTCAAGAGCGTTGCTTGCCTGAGCATTGGGCTTCTAACAACTCGTGCGATTGCATTGACACATTGACACCGATCGGTATGCTGCATTCAGAAATATTATTTAGGAAGCATTTAAATCAGGATGCTAATCTGGAAGCAACCAGTCTGATGAGGCTGAAGAGGGTTTTTCCCGCAGGCTCACCGTGTGACTCATACATACAGTGATGGTCCCAGTCGAGGCAACCGATGATGTCGAAATGCCGACTCGAGTGAAACGAGCAAAGGTCCTGGTCTCAGTGACAAATGAAAAAGCCATGAGTAAACTGAGTAAACTAAGCGATTGTAGTGCCTTGTAGTGCCAGTAATGTTGATGATGCCATTGATCCTGTAGAGTGAGCTTTGGGAGGATGCCGCGATTGACGTCATCTGGCCGGATATCGAGCAGGCAGAGCATTTCGAGTGTCGGATAGATTTTCCAGCGGATTGGTGCACAAAAACAACTTTGACTCTGTGGTTGTGACTTTGAAGCATTGTCATGTCATGTTGTCAGTTTTTGCAGTATGTTTTGCCAGGAGATCATGTGGGACCTTGCATTGTAACTTGCCTCACTTACGTCAAACCTGTGTGCTTTGGGACCTTGGCCGCTGTGGCGTCTCATTGTCATGCCAGTCTGAGGAGGATTGATGGTGCAGCTGGCAATGAATACCCGGAGGACCGGTCTGCTCTGATCTCTACATATTCCCATAGCCCATACAACAAGTGAACTGCGTCTGGGTGGACGTTTGCATATGCGTTCCGCCACAGGACTACCAAGGTTGCACCTGCTGCTTGTCTTTCTTCAGATATCACATCTATCCGTACGACAGAGGCCGGATACTAGGAGAGAGGTGACGGAGTGAAACGCTGAAATTCGTGAGACATCCCTTCAGAAGTGCACAGGTTAATCAAATACATCCTAATAGCCGGCGTCCCAAGACGAGTTTATACTAAAGATCGGAGAAAGAGCTCTACCACGAGAAGATATACAGATGCCCCGCATTTGTTCCGGAAATTTCACTGCGCAGGATTTTGGGGAAATCTGCGGGACCCAATCTGGACCCTTGGGTTGCAAAGCAGATCCTGTGTAAACGGCAGACTGACAAAAGGCAGCCACAAGGAACCAAGTCTTAACTGGGCACATGGTACTGAGCCAAAAAGATGTGAATTAGTATGCGATTTTACACGCTTCAAGGTTGCTCTTTACTTTGGTGGCCCTGCTGCCGGTGTATGGCGTTAGTCCTGCTGCCACTCGGCCTGCAGATGGTTGTCAGTTTTTTTCTCTCAAAATTAGGATACTGGATTCTATCCTAGTCCCAGCCGAATCGTTTTGGATTGTGCAGCTCTTTTCTTAGGTGTTCTTGGTGATCTTCCTTCTCATAGACAAGACAGATGAGTTTCAACTCGTCTCTTTCATCTTGCAGTTCAAGGCCAAATCGAGAAGGGGACACCAGACACAAGACATCTGCAGCATCCCTATCTTGAAGTTATCTTGAGCCATCTTGCACCTGCAGGGCTTCCAGTTCCTCACTCAAGGTGTTCTGCGAAGTCTGGTGGGCCCCTTGTCTCTTTAGACTTTGGACTTTCTGTCGTTTTTTTTGCTTTACCTGCTCTTCAGCAACATTGAGCAACTATATATGTAATGTATGTGATAGACAATGATTCTGTTGGTGATTCTTTGCCCTTTGCTTTCTAGCGCGTACCGCGCACATGGACACAGGGAGAACATGCCTGTTGCTGCAGTGAAGTGGGGTGGATCAAGACATGTTGTGTCGATCTCACCGTGGCGGCTGTCTCTGAAATGATCGTCGATGCACGGAAGGGACAGATCTGTCTTGTGCTAGCTTAGGTTTCTTTATGTATCTGCATTGTGTGACTGCAGTAGCAGATGCAGAGCATGAGTGTGCGAACGCTGGCCCAGGAGTTTTCCAGAAACCCACTTGTTTGAAATGTGGAAGGTGAAATGGAAGTTCCAAGAGATGTGTACTGTCACGCGACTTACACAACTGTGCTGCATGCAGGAAGCTCTGCACCTATGGCCATTGCTTTAGCAGCTTAGCATGATTGCAAAATAAATGGAGTTCAGCTGTTGGACATCTTCCGTCCAGCTGGACATTGGACATGTGCACGTACAAAAAGAGGAAGTGAGTAAGTCACTACGCATTCAACAGGACTCAGCGGAGATGTTTTAAATTCTTTGGAAAATATGCAGGATCAATTGGAGAGCATAGAGCCATCATAGAGCTGCACCTCAGGCAGGCTATGTCCTTCAGGTTGTCTTAGTTTGGAGCCTTGCAGTCAGCGAGACCGTGAGACCATTTGCATTGATCAGCATTGTACACAAATCTATACAAATCTGACCTCCTTACCGATTCCCAAGCGTCCAAGGATTGCTTTTCTTTTGCTTCCTTGTTCGTCCAGAAGGCGAGGTACGCTACAAGGGCACCTGGATCCTTGCCAGCAATAAAAGCAGCCAAAGCAAGTTGGGCACACCTTTGGTTTAGTCCATGCTGCCATCGTGCTGCAGGATCATACAGAAAGTGGGTCCTCCACATCTAGGGGTGGATACATTCGCTTCTTGCCTGAAAGCTGCGATGGTTTGGAAACTGAAACTATACACGGGACACCTGAAGGCGGCAGGCAAATTATTGGAATATTGGATATGTCGGTTTGTCCCTATAATATTGATGTGCACCATTTTTCGCTGCTCTGGCGTTGGTGAGGGCATTGGCCGTTGCCCACTGCCCCGCTGAGTCAACTTGCTATGGTATGACCTTTTCACCTTCGCGATATGCGCGGGGACTTTTGTGTATGTCCTGTCCTTGCGTGATTGGGAGCTTCAAGACTGGCCTACAAAACATGTAGCTTGTCACATAAATGAGCTCACCAGGATCGTTGTATTAAACAGCTCTGACCCTCTCACTGCAGGAACTTTGTGGTTGGGTGCCTGAAATCTGAATGATTGGGCTGAGGCATTCTTCGCAGTGCAGATGGTGAATGGTTTCCTGTCTTTTCCTTTCTTTTTCTTCATGGTGCCATTTCTCAGGTTGGGGGTGAGTTTACAGATGCGGCTCCTGTGAGTGATGAATCTGATCGTGTTCACGTGCCGCAGGAACATTTTGCTGCACTCGGCTCTTTGGCTATGAACACTGTGCTGTGAAGAGCTTTCAGTTCACAAATGTGTCGCAGTGCAGCTGACTAGTCTGCAGAATCCTATTTTGGTTCTGCCATGTTTCCTGTCTGAACTTCGAGAGGTTGCATCGTAGCACAAAACCGTTCCACAGGTGCCAACTGCTTACGATCGCTTTGGACGATGCAGGCAGTATCAAGGCCCTCCCAGGCTCGGCCAAAGGTCTTTCATTGGGCCAGTCGGCCAGTCCGTCGGTCGTATCGTCGTATCACCATGTCAGCTTCAAGCAGGCAAGAAGTGAAAGAAGTGAAAGAAGGGAAGTCAATTCCAACACAGCTGCTGGAGAAGGCTGAGGTTGGGCATTGGGCATGACTTTACCTGGTCTGCCCCATGCTGTTCATGCTGTTTTGAGTCTTGAGGGATGCAATTTGCAAGGTAAGATTCGGTAAGATATATGTGCACCTGCCATTTGTAGGGCACACATTTGCATGTAAGGTTTGCCAACATCTGAACTCCAGATTGTTTTATCTTTGCCTAGAGAGAGCTGATAGCCAAGAACTTCACACGGTCCACTGCAATTCCTACAATTCACACTGAGGGCCCATGGCCCATGACTGGTCCATGACTTGTGTGGCACAGGCTCTTCGCATTCTGGAGAGCTTTAAGACATTGCTTTCTGGGGGAAAAGTTGATTCGCTAGATGCGGAGGAGCCAAAGCAGCACTAGACCGTACTGTCGAAGACCATGGCTCTTCGTAACCACAGCGCTCTGTAAAAGCCATGGCTTGTGCCAGGAGGAGCCCGCCCCAGCAACTCTGGGGAAAGCAAATGTCGAGTGAGTTTTGTAGCGCTCTGCAATTGTCAAAGAGTTTGACTTTGCGTCCTGCAGCTGCCGTTTGCAGCTTGGATGCACGGTCATTGAAAGTTGAGTGGAGCACTGTGCAGCACGGAGCCAAAGCTTGCCGGTGAAACTGCAGAAAAAGGACTTGTCCTCCCATGCTCTCAGCAAGCAACAACGGAGAGATGTTCAAATTCTTCAAAACCAAGACTGCTTTGAGTTTTTACCTCCTGAGACCACTTGATAGATCGATTTTGCGTGATGCATTTGTGGTCTTGCTGCTGGAACCTCACATCAACGCGAGGAATACAGTTTGTACAATGAACACAGCTTGGGATGTCCTGACAGGCCCACCAGCCAAAGGTACTTCAGAAGAAGAAAGGGTGATCCAGGGCGGGCATGAGTTGAAGGCCTGTCTTGTGTGATGCGAATGATTTCGATAGGAGGTGATAGGGCCGTGACTGCTCATGACTCTCAGTTTCTAGGTCTTTGCCAATCACAATACCTACAGCCGCTGCCCAAAAGCCTCTCAAGTAAAGTGGGGAGCATCTCAATACGATCCTTAAATCACTTGTCGCGCTTAGCTGATTGTTACAATTTTTTTTGTGGAACACTTTTCCTTGTTTTGAAGCGTGCTCCTGTTAAAAAGGAAGTTGACTGAGACAACTCAAAGATACTCAAAGTGGACCGAGTAGACTGAGGTGGGACATGGTCAGATGGTCGAATGCATGGCGATGGTCTTTACGTTTGGAATGCCCCTGCCTTGGGCCCACGACCTGCATCCTGCGAAATCTTGCAACCATGGTCGCAACAGATGCAACGTAGTTTCGCAGTGTGGTTAAGACTCAGCTAAGACTGTAAGGAGACACCGGTATCTCTCATTCCTGATAAGGTATTGATGAAGTTTCCCCGAGTATCCCTCTTGTCTCTTGCCTTCATTCTCAGGATGGTACGGAGTATGCTGGCGAGTTTCGTGATGGTTTTGCTTGGGGTCAAGGTGAAAAGTTCCAAACCCAGTCGCAATCTTGCTGCCACGGCCGTTCATTGCTAGCTAAGCGCGTGAGCAACGGTCAGTGAGGAAGTGGTCGAATGGAAGAACCTACTCAGGGGAGTGGGTCATGTACTCAGCCGTGAACGCCATGCACCCATGAGCCCAATTGAAAATTTGAGATGAATATTTCTGAATCCCGTTAGGTGCGTGACATGATGTGGGGGAACGGGGAGATGTGACGACCTCGGACAACGTTGTTATGAAAAACGGACAGGCCTTCCCAGCCATGGTACACTACACAGTAGAATCAATAGAACAAAGGTCCAAACATATATATATATATATACTTATACATACCACAAACGCAAACGAGGCTTTGTAGAAATGTGGAAATTTGGAAGCCGCCAGATGCTGCACCTGCAAGGACATGGCCATCCGGAGACAAATACGCTGGACAGCGGGAGCCTTTGATTCCGTGACGGCTAAGTCTAAGTACAACGATTGTTAAGGGCATTGACTGACGCGCCTTGCAGGTTCTGCAAAGGTGTCTTCCACGGACGCGGAACTAGATCTTGGTCCAATGGAGACCGCCGCCTGGCTGCAGTTAAGCTCCAACACTTCTGGCTGAAATCTGGGGCCTACTTGGCTGAGGCTACACTGGTGACTTTGTGAATGGTGAGCAGGAAGGTGTTTGCGACTCAGACGCCCTCCCTTGAACAACAAAGAGGTCCTCAACAAAAAAATACACTGCAACATACTGAAACCGCCGTAACAAGGAAGGAAGCTTCGAGAATGCAGCGGAAGGCCCGGAGCTGTCAATCATTTGTCATGGAATTTCTAAGCCCAGACTAGAGTCTAGAAATAATCTTCTTGGCGAGTATACCTACCTTTTCCAAAAGAAGGGCGTCGGAGACCAATACCATATGCCAAAGACGTATGTCAATGCGTTTCGCTTTAACCCTTTTGACACTAAGAGCTTCTGGCCGTTTCTTTTTCCAGTTTGGGTCATCATCCAGATGCCCAAGCGGGCTTCGGCTACCAAGCCCTGCGAATCACAGATCTTTCAGGTTGGACCTATGCTGGCCACTGGGTCCATGGAACCATGTGCAGCGCTCAGACCTTCTCACACCATTGGCGTTGCCGTAGGCCAAGCGTAGCGTAACACTTTGGACTGAAGGAGTGGTGACGGACAAATGACATGGCCCGACGGACTTCTCTACGTGGGGCAGTCAGTTGGACACATTTGTTGTAGACACCCTCCATGACGACCATGAGATGACCATACCACCCGAGGTGGGCGAGTGGATGAATGGTGTCAGGAATGGGACCGGCCGTTGTGGGCCTACTGACAAGAGCTGATGATACAGCTGGGGATTTGTTGGGTTTCGTTTTGCCGCAGCGTTGCCTTTGTATGCGTTTGTAGTGTTGACTGCTGAGGTTTGACCTGGCCTGATGGCAGTTCGTACCAGGGACAGCCAGCTGCTTATTAAATTTGTGGATCTACTGTAGCTGAGAAAGTGGAGTTTCGGCGTTTCGGAACCAGGTTCATCAACGGCTGCGTGGAAGGCTGGATGTCTTCGATATGCTCTTTTCATCTCTTTTCATCTATTTTCTTTCTGCGTGTATCAGAAACTGCCTTCGAGGACATGGACGGAAGACTATGCCTGATGGATCTTGGTTTGCCCGCCCTCCATGTGAGTTATAGCACCCACTGGAGAAGCATCAGTTTAAATCCATTCTGCGCATTTCAGGGTTCATGTTCCACCCGTTGTGGTTCTGTTTTGCAAGGAAGGCACCTTCAAGGAAGGCGAGTTTGAAGGCCAAGAACTCAACTCTCAACCCAGACGAAGGCATGCTGCATGCGGTTACACTGCAGGTCAAGGCACCTTCCACTTCGCAGACTCCATGGAATTTGAGGGACTGTGGCACAAGTCGGCGGTTGTGGGGCCCTTGCCTCAAACCACATTGCAAAGATGAGATTGGTTATCAGACTTTGTATTGTTACTGTAGCTCTTTTGTCACAGTCGATTTGAACTGGCTCAGTCCTGGTACTCATCGCTTTCCAGCCTCAGCCTTACAGTAGTGTAATGTGTTTTTGTGAGCAGGCAGATTCAATAGCCTTTCAGTAGCATTTCTGACACCAAAGGATGGGACAAGCATCACTGGTGTTTTCGAAAGCCGTGGTGTCTGGCCCTCAGCCCCTTTATTCTGTATGGGGTTTGCCCGCTGAAGCGTTCAGCGCTTCAGGCGCGCGGCGAAGGCACAAAGACGTGGGCACAAGGATGTTCTGGGCTGAGCACGGGATTGGGTTGATCCATGTTTCTACAATTTTTCTACCATTCCAAGGTGGCCGCAACAATGTCGAAGTAAATTTTCTTCCATCATGTATCATTATTTGAGGCCCCTTTGCGTGAATTCCATGACTGCTAAGGCACTTATGCTGGCCGCTTGCTGCACAACCACATCCATCACTATGGTGTCATGAAGTGGGCTGATGGGCGCTGTTATGTGGGATCCTTGGTATCTGCACCTTTCACCTTCGTTGCCGCAAAGCAGTGGCATCTGACATCAGCTGACCCAGCTGCAGCTCAGGTGGGCCACTTCAAAGATGAAGCGATGCATGGAGTCAGGAACCCAGGAACCCTTGGCTTCTCATTTCTTTTCTAATTTTGGGAAGCATCCATCGCTTTGTGTGATCTAAGGTGGGAATGCTAAATTGGAAAGATGATTTGGGAGCTTGTAGCTACAAGGCGCAAAAGTCTGTGCAAGTACTAGCTAGGCGTTGGGCAAAGAGTTTATTGGTGTTTATTGCCAGGCACTAGGAACAGAAAACAGATGCTGTGTAAATAAGAAAAACAGGCCATATAAAGTATATAATTACAATTACTGCTGTATCCAATTAAAATGATTATATGTATATTTTTTTAAATAGATACATACATAAAGGATTACCACGAATATCATATGCTTTGCAAAGCCAGCGATGCTCCCGGGCACAAGACCGTTGTTGTTGTTGTTGTTGTTGTTGTTGTTGTTGTTGTTGTTGTTGTTGTTGTTGTTGTTGTTGTTGCTTGTTGTTGTTGTTGTTGTTGTTGTTGTTGTTGTTGTTGTTGTTGTTGTTGTTGTTGTTGTTGTTGTTGTTGTTGTTGTTGTTGTTGTTGTTGTTGTTGTTGTTGTTGTTGTTGTTGTTGTTTGTTGTTGTGTTGTCATTGTCCATTGCATGCTATGCGGTGCAACCAGAAAAGGTGCCTTGTCGCACCGCTGGATTTAAACCGCACTTGAATGAGGAGTTATCGAATGTGCAGAAGGTAAGACACCAATAGCCATGGGTGAGCATCAATGTCGAGCAGACGCGAATCGAACACGCCGCGCCAAATTGCCTAGTGCTCAAGCGCCTGAAAAAGCAAATCAGAACCCAATTTTATGTTGGCGGGCCCAAAACCCAAAATGCGCGGTTCGGATTTTGGAGTTTGCATTTTGTTTGGAATGCGAATTTTGGATTTGGATTGATTTAGTCTTGATTTTGCAGCCCCAAACGGGGCTGATTGGATTTTAGATTTTTAATCTTGCAATTTTGCACAAGTTTGGATTTTGCATAATAAGCTATACAAGACTACGTTGACTAGGGTCGGCGGATAATCCACAGCGCGGAGGCTCGCAGACCGCCTGTCGGGCATTGCCAGCGATTGCTCCGTCAATTCACTCTCTTTCTGTCTGACCACAGGGATACTTCGAAGAAAACCTTTTCCAGGGCCATGGCAGCCTCCTCAGGAGTCAAGGCATGTGACCTACAGACAACCAGTTGTGACTCCATTTGGATCCATTTGGCATCTCTGCTTGGCTGCAGTTTCTCTCAAAGTTTGAACAATGGTAACAATGGCTATGGACGATGAAGAGTTGCAAGCACACATAAAGCAGGAACACAAGCTTGGGCAAGCCAATGCCAAGCCAACTTCATATCTGCACAGTTCTCACAAATCCGGAAAATCAACGTCTGCTGATACGGAATGCCACAAACTTGCCCATGCATCATTTGATGCATTTGCGCCATGCCGCGAAATGACGCTCGCCTGCATTCACAGTTCCGAGTTTGCTTGTGAAATTGTCAAAGTTTGAATTTGTGTAGTGCTGTGTGCTGCGGGAATGAGCTGCTGAGGCACATGGGCTGCACAGTCTGTTGTCCCACCTTGGGCAGGCATCTGCAGAGCTTCAGAATGAGTGACTTGTTTGGCTAGTTTGTGTTTGGGTCTTCTGGAAGTCAGCAATGCACATGTCCGTTCATGGTGGCAAAAAACTTCCTTGGTTTTGGGAACCAAGGTTCTTTGGCGGCGTTCAGGTGCATTCGAAGCTTGAATTTCAGGGTGGTGGCCTGTATCAAATTCATCGTTCGAAGAGCCCTGGGGCCTTGCAGGGGTTGAGGCCCTCCTGGAAACGGATGGCCAATGTTTTGCTGAGTTCTCCTTGACTGAGAGGAGAGCGCGATGACGTGCTGCTGCGGAGGACGGATGGCCAAGGTCAGCACAAAGGCACCTTGACTGAGAAATGGAAAACGTTTCTTGGTGCCGTATTTGCATTCTACATTTTGCCCTCCACACAATCTCTTTGTCTGAGGCATATCAAGACCTCATGGAAGCAGAGCGCGCTTTAGCATCTGCATCAAATGGGGACCTTTGGACAGAATGGAAGACATCACCTGGGCATCCATCCAAACAAGAAGCAGAACGGGACTTGTGATTCTTCTCAGGAAAACCTGGATGGCCGGCCTCTGGCAGATGCTGCTGCTCGATCAGAGGAAGCACGCCAGTCATGACCTTGGGATGCTTTGCGTGCCTTCTTGCGAGCACGATGGGAGTTGAATGATGTTCCAATGTGTTCCAGCTTCAGCACAGAGAAGAGCCAAAATGTCACGACAAAGGTATTTGGATCCACTGACAGACAGAGGCCAACGGTTCAAGGGTCCAACTGCATGATCTACCGAAGTAAAATTTATTCGATGATGGCAGGACCGCAGGATACGCTGAACGAGAAAGGACAAATCGAGATTGACGAGGTGGAGTCCATCCAGAGTTTCTTGGTGCATCAGGATGGGGCTGGGCATGGATCACGGTGACCGTGTAAAGAGTAGAAATACTGTGTGCTGGGTCGAGTCACCGTCATGTGACTGTGAGATCTTTGAGCATCTGAGGTGCAAACACAAGGACGGACTTTCCATCGCCGCCGGGTGAAGGCTCAATGCTGCCGCTTGTTCCAGTCCCTGGGGCCGCAATAGCAATAGTTTTTGGCACTCCGGCTACGCACGGCTCTGTGTACGCACATGTATGTAAAGATATATGAAGATTGTGAACGTTTTCCAGCAGTGACAATTTCCAGGCAAGCATTCTGGCAGGCGTGACTGGAGTTGCTGACGTGTTTTGGACTATGTTCATTTAGCAGTGCTAGATTTTTGGCAGGCTTCGTGGTTTCAGCTCCACCGAAGGGTACTTACGATTTTTTGTGAGCTCTTGTCATGCTGGGTGGAGTGCTTGCATGATTCCGTTTCAGTCACCCAAGCTGCATGGAAAACAGGGTGGCCATCCAACCCCCAATGATCGAGTTTCTGACCAAAAGTGTTCCCCGTGTCTGCTGCATGCGTTTGTTGAAGGGTGGTTGGAAGCTGCGTCCAGCTTGACTTTGTGCAATCGTACTTGATTGATCGTACCAAACTGGCTTCATGAGTTTTGGCTTGTATGATCCCTTCTCATAGCAAGTAGCAAGATGGAAGACAAGGACTGAAGTTGTGCAGCAGTGACAGGTAGATATTGATCTTTGCAATGCTGTGTCAGATAGGTGTGTAAGCTAGTACGTATATAGCGCTCTCAAGGCAGACTTACTTGTCATGCCTCGGCACTATAGCAAGGAGTAGCAAGGAGAATCCAAGAAATACATTTCACAAAAGGAAGAGAGCCTACTCGCTCTTCCGTGGCACACGGCACATAGAAGAGACGGAAGTTCTAATGCAAACACTTTGACAAGTGCATCGCCTACCATTTTGCGGTCGACTGTGTGGCCTGTGTGGCCCCAACCGTGCGACACATGGCGAAGCTTCGGGTTGGAGGTGCCGCTTTTAACATGGGTATAGGGATCAAAAAGGATATCACGATGTCCGCAGAACTTGGTTTTTCTTTGCAACAGGGCTGCACTTTTGGTGGGGTTGTGAGGTGCAGTGCTTGGCCTCGCTTTGATTCCAGCTGATGCAGCCACGATGGCACTCCCTGTACCCTTTGCCCAGGCAGAAACTTCCACTGACCTCCATGTTCCGAGAGATTACAGTAAAGCCATGCAAGGGTTAGTATCATCATGCAAGCCATGCAAGTAGACTCAGTGTTTGCAGAACACTTTCGTTTTTGGCTTGTTGCAATTACTTCCTTTCAAGTTTGTCGCAACTTTGGGCCGTTGAAGAGAGGCAGCTCTATGGGCAGCAGAGCTCCCTGCGCTGCGTCTGTGTGATCTGGGCATCGACAATCGACAAGACGAGACTTGCTCTGATGGACATCAGAAGATTTTGAATGAACTTGAATAAGCTACTGCCATTATTTTAGCTGCTGATGTCAACCAACAATGCTACAGTTTCATGTTGCAGTTGGCTGCATGGTGGAGCTGAGGGATGTCCTGCTCAACCAGAGCATGGTGGTGCTGGATTTCTGTCAACGGTCTTCACTTGGAGGTGCTGGAGTAGCTCGATTCATCACTTCAAGCCATGCGTGCTAAATGTGAACGAGAGGTACGTGCTCAACAATGTGAGGGCACTACTGGCAGCAGAACAGGTCCTTTGTCTGTCTACGATTTCCTTACCAACTTTTGCTGAGCTGTACAGTTGGCCAATTTTGGGCTGCATTCGCAGCTTTGGCTAGAAATTCAAGGATTCTGTCATGCCTAGGCGAAGTCGTCCAGGAAAGACCTCTCCCTTGTTTCAGCTGAGAAAAGCATCCTATCACTGCTGCAAGCGATGGACCTGAACTGAGCAAAGATTTTCACTTGCCAATCCTCACAAGGAATGGTCCTGGGCTGTTGTGGGCATTTGAAACTAAGGACCAGCTAATGCAAATGCCGATTGTGGCTCAACTGGCAGCCACCTGATTGCAAACTTGAGAATGCCGGAAGTGTAGATTTGGGGATGTCCCCTGGTTGACACAAGGCGACGTAGGCCTGGCATGTTAGGTGGAAGGTTCTTAGACTGCAAAACGCTTTTCCATCCTTTTTTGGTTTCTTTGGCAAGATGCCAACTTTACAGGACATTACTGGTGCAGCAAGGCAGCTTGTGAATGATCTTAGGCAGCATGGGATGTGGGGTTTTCGTGCTTGTTTGCAACATTACACGTGATGTTTGTTTCAGCATCATCTCTTTGATCTGAGTCCTGAGACGCGTTTGACTTAATTAGATACAGTAGTGTCAGTCTGCCAGCAGCAGTGACAGGACTTACAAAGGAGCCACAACAGCATAGGTCTCCTCTCTCTTTGAACCAGCAACAGTGTTGCAGGCCGTATTTGGAGATCCAGCCGCCGGTCATCCTATCAGTTCCAACAGTGCCGTCCTTCGACAGACGAGTCGCAGTTGCCGGTTCTGGTGGCACTGATTTGACAAGCAAAATCTCCTAACCAGACTTTTGGGTTCGTCCTTCGGTTCCGAAATGCAAAAAATGTGATGGAATTAATGATGGAAAGATATATACTATTGTATTTAAATGTGTGCATATCTAAATGTTTAAAGAATTGATAAGTTCCTAAATTCGAAAAAAACAACACATGTTGACCGTTAACCTATAATTCCCCAAGGTCTAGGCACCGATGGTCCTGGCCATCGGATGGCCGCCCATTGAGCTCAGCCACGTTCACGCTTCCCACTGGCGCTCAAATGCCGGCGATAGGCTTTGGCACCTGGCGTTTATGGGCCAAGGCGGCGTATCAACCTGTGCGGTGGGCTTTGGAAGCAGGCTACCGGCATTTGGACACAGCAGAAGGCTATGCCAACGAAGCAGAAATTGGTAAGGCCATCTCAGATAGCGGCATTCCGAGGGAAGAGATCTTTATTGCCACGAAAGCATCCTCGATTCCAAAGGGCCTGACAGACATCGCTTATGCTGCAGATGTGTTTGCATTCCAGCTGTCTCAGCTTGGAACAGACTACGTTGACCTGTACATGCTCCATACACCTCCACCAGATCCAATGCAGCTGCAAGCACTTTGGCAGATCATGGAAGGCTTCTACGACCAAGGTCGAGCAAGGGCACTGGGGGTGTCTAACTGTGATGTCAAGGAGCTACAGCTCATCCTGGGATTTGCTCGAATACCACCAGCTTATGTGCAAAACCTCTTCAAGATCTACAAGCCTGGCGAGCAAATTTTCAACAATGACGTGGTGGCATTTGCGCAAGCCAATGGGATGGTCTTCATGGGATATTCTGTGCAGACAGAATGGCCACACATCATGTCCCCCTTGGAAGATCCCCACGTGCTGGCCATTGCTACATCCGTGGGCCGGACTCCATCGCAGGTTCTTCACCGTTGGGCTCTCCAGCGTGGTGTTGGAGTGATTCCGAAGAGTGCTACACAGAGTCGCATCCTCGAGAATGCCAAGCTGCTAGAGTTCGAGCTTCCTGGCAGCGCCAAAGCGGCATGCTAGGCATATCTAGGCATGCCGACTAGATCTACTGTAGGCAATTGGTTGCGTAGCGTACTTCAGGGTACTTTGACAATTGGACAACTAGATAGAAAATGTAGTGCTGGCGCCTGCTGGAGCCCATGTATTGCAATCAACACGTCATAGATCCTGGCAGTATATAATTACAGTATATACATAGATCGTTATACTGAACTTAAACCAATTCACCCCTCACCCCAAAGTTGGAAACCCTTATTCATGTGACTTATGTCGCTCATTTGCAAGTTTATCCCGCACTTCTTGTCAGGTTGAACGAAGCAGCCATGCGTATCCTAGATGGTCTTGCTACACTCTCAGAGTCTGAAGCGAAGCAGGTCAAACCGCAACAGGAGGAGCCTTGCAGCAAATCCGTGATATTTAGTTGCCCAATGCGTGCAAGAAGCATGACAATGGGGACCCCCTCAAAATGAAGGTCCGAGAAGCTTGTGGATGGAGGGGGGGGAGATTGAGCCGATGCACTTCCAGCCAGGACATATTTAGACTCAGCACAGTCGCAAGCGTAGCCTGGCTTGGTCTATTCTGTTCACATTAGTTCACTGCTTCGCTTTTGCTTTAGCTTTCCGTTGAGCTGTTTCTGTAGCTGCTTGAGCTTTGTTGGATCTTTGTGTGTTGGCACTCCGAGGTGGAGACACCTATTTCCGTCACGTCAAAAGCTTGAGCACCCTGCTGTGACAGTGGTGACTGCGGTGACTGCTGCACTTTTCGATGAGTTGCCTTGCAAGGTCTGGGGAGACGCGCGATAAGGGCTTCCCTTTCACCGCCATCCGTCCGATCCTTATGTCTCAGCAGCCTTTGAAAATATAATCCTTCCTTTAACTCTTTCAGATATTGAGTGGTCACTGGTCCCTTTGGGTCGTTTTGAGTTTGCTGTCTCAGCGGCCTAGGTGACCACATTCTCAAAACCTCCCCAGCTACACCCGATGAGTGTCGGCACGAGTGCTTGGAGAACCAGCATTGCGTGGCTTGGGAGGTTTGCCCCTTAAACCTGGAGGCTCGGCAGCTAGTGAAGCGTAAAAGCATGTAAAAACCTAGGACAAATGCAAAACACATAGTAAAACTAAGCTGCTGAGCTTGAAACATCTTGAAACTCAGAAGTTTCGATGCCAAGCTGAATGTGAGGCTGGCTGTGAAGGGTGCTACCTGATAGCTCATGTCTCCACTGCGCCGATGCATATCCCCGGTTGGCATGATGGGGCCTTAGAAGACTACTTTGAAGAGTTTTGAAGCGAACTCTTGATTTTGTGGAGACTCTACATAGCCAGTGGGGTACTGAGGCTGCGATTGAGAGGACGCCAATGTGATGTAGAATGTAGACTGCTCTCGGCAGAATTGGAGTGGGCACAAAAAGTCTTGCGACAGGCTGCGACAGGACACTCTTGCTCGAGTTGCTTGAGTTGCTCCAAAAAAAAGGATACGAGGTCTCTTCAAAACTCGCATTCATGTAAGTGGTGTTTGACTGATCATCCAAAATGTCGGATTGCACCAAACTGAGGTTTCTTGGAATTTGCCAACAATGCCCAGTACGAAGGTGAGTTCAGGCAGACGCCGGACGTTCATCTACGAAGGGGCAAATGACCAATGTCCAACATGCACGGCTTCTTCTCCCCAATAAGACTTTTGCATGCCATCTGACATAAATGCAGGTTTGGGCTCTACGATGGCAGAGGCAGATTTGAATGGCACGGTCCTTGGTTGGCTCATGGGTCTTGTCAGCATACTTTTTGGAAATTCTGGGATTCCTGTGCTGTGTAAAGGCCCGGAGGCGGCTTCTACCACGGTGAGTGGTCCAAGGGGCTGATGCATGGCCAGGTGCTCACTTGACCAAGTAGTGCCGGTGCAGTACTACCATCCCTGCGGGAACATGCTGTAATCTGTACATTGCACCTAATCACACTGTTGGGTTACTTTTGCCTTAAGCAGATTAAGCAAATTCAGATGTACTGGAAGCAGCTTGGATTTTTTATAGCGACATTTTGAGGTCGGGGAGTGCTATGCCATGCTAGTGCTGGCTTGAATGAGTCGCTTGGCTGTCCTGACCCAGAAAGCAGTTTGCTTCATAAATGTTTGTGATGACTGGGAAAGCAAACGGATTGGAAAGTGCCAAGTATTTCGTTTTTCCATGTCTTGCCCCCTTGCTTTACCTAGCAAAAGAAAACATATATACAGTAAGGTAGACACGTACTCAACTTCTTGGATGGCTCGCAGTCACACCAACACCCGTTTTGTGAGGTCTTTCATTTATGTCAGATGCCTCAGAAAGTTTTGGATGACATCTAAAGCATCAAATGAAAGGGACGGAACTGGGTGTAAGAGTGGGTCTGACTCTGGTGAAATCAGTGGAACGAGGTTGGCGAGTTCGTGCATGGCGAGATGCAAGGCAGGGTGGAAGATCCAAGAAGTTTCTTGGGTGTGTAGAGTTTTGAAACGCTTGGCTGGTGGGGCTCGCTCGCATTCCTGCAGTACAAGTTTCTCACGTCACGAAGGATGTTGAATGATGTTGAATGTAAGTAGTTGCCTTGTTGTGGTGTTGCTCGTCAGGGTGTGGATGTGTGGAGTGCTCAGTACCTGATGTTCCACTAGCTTCCAGTTTCGGCTCTGAAAGTGACAAGGTCACACTTCCCAACGAAGATGGCAGCATGGACAGTGCCTTTTGTGATGTGGCATCGTCAAAGGTTTAGTTAGGGAGTCCACAACCTTGGTCAGTTCTTCCCCGAGAGATATTTTTCTATTAGTATTGGTAGTAGATAATTGGGCATTTGTGCTTGCATTCAAGGTGCTAATTTAGGCAGCTGCAGCAGCAGTGCAATTCTCTTGCAGGATGAATACCGTGGAGAATTTGAAAGCTCAGAATGCAGGGGATTGGTTCTTAGCATAGCTGCACTCAGCATGATATTCTTCTACATTTCAAATTTCAAAGAGATGGATTCTTCATTTCCTTTTTCAAACCTTTTCCAGTCTTCAGAGCTGAAGGTTGTTGAATATAAATTCTACCAGGCTATGGGATCTTCACTGCAGCTCGAGCCACAGTTGAACGGTTCCAGAGAGGAAATGTCCCTGGGGCAATGTGCTTGGAAGCGTTGAAGCCCATGACTTTTGCTGAACAAGTTGGAACCACATGACTTCATCATATTATGTTATTGTAGTTGTAGATGCAGTGACGATTTATGATTACTGTAATTTTGATTTAAGATGATTTGTGTATTTAATTTGCTGCTCACGGGTCCATTCCTGCTGTGCCCTCCACTTCATTCCTCGTTGTTCTTCCAGGCTGGCCTTAGGCTGGCTGCCCGCTTCGAAGCTGATGGTGAGGCTTGCCAAAGTGCTGTGATGGTCGCCTGAGTTTGTTTGATGCCGTTTTTCATCCCTGCTCGTCTTTCTGATTGAGGTGGGGGAGAAAGCCCTCTCATCCGGCGAAGTGGAGGACTTAGAGACTTAGATTGAAAGGGATATTTCTGCAACGTGCCTAGACTGCAACTCTTTGAGGTCTACTGTGGTCAGATGCAAAGGTGCGACACCCCGGTGATTCCACATGCTGCTGAGTCTTCGTGCCTTCCGTGAGAGAGATCACCACAAATTGGTGAAGAGAGTTGTGGTGATGTCCCTCACATCGCAGGAAGCTTGGTGGTTCAAACTATCAGTAAAAAGTCGAAAACACAATATAAAGACATCAAAGACATAAAGTACATTGATACATAAGCAAACAGCCAACTGAAAGTTTTGCCCCCAGGACCTGCTGCTTCTTTCAACGTAAGTGACAGGCTGCATCAAACTTCCCCATGGCGCAGAAGATGAAATTGCCCAATCTTCCATCCTGTGACCCTGAAGCGGTGAGACTTGACAAGGAAACCTTGGAGATTCACTCGGAGGCCAATGCACGACAGATCGCTATGGGCTACATGCCAGGTGTGGCAGAATGTGCCGTAAAGGACAATCGCTTGATTTATGTGGACATTCGTGGCTACCAGGATAAAGAAATGCGAGTTCCCATGACAGAGAAGTCTTTGTTCAGGTGCCACTCTATGACGAAGCCAATTACTGCCGTTGCCTTGATGAGCCTTTGGGAGGAGAAAAAGCTTGCCCTCGATGATCCTGTGCACAAGTACATCCCAGCCTTCAAAAACATGAAGGTCCGCAAGGGTGATCGGTTGGAAGATGCCAAACGACCCATCACTTTACGCCACCTCGTGATGCATACCAGTGGACTTGGCTATGGCCCTTCGAGGGAAAGGAAGACAGAGAAGCTCGACAAAGGGCCATACTTGTCCCTGGTGAAACGCATTGATTCCGGACAAATTTCCAGCCTGAGTTCCTTTTGCGAAGAGTTGGCTGAGTTTCCTTTGCAGTTTCATCCTGGTGACCGATGGGAGTATTCCATGGGGTTGGATGTGCTGGGTCGGGTCATGGAAGTCGTCTCAGGTTTGCCGCTTGATCGTCTTTTCCGTCAACTCTTCCGCAAGATGGGCATGAAGGACACTGCATTCTCGGTCAGTCCACGAAAGGCACGGCGGCAACTGACGGCTTACTATGTCACCAAAGTACGGTCAAAGCACCGGAAAACCAAGCTCCCAAACAACTTCTTCACACGTCGGGCAGATGGATGTCATCCAAAGATGAGTGCTTGGGTTCGTGGCAGATCTTTGAGAGTGCTCTCTGGAGGTGGCATTTGTGGTTCGTTCGCAGGTGGCTTGCTATCCTCACTCCGCGATCAGACCATCTTTTGCAATGTGCTGCTGAATCGAGGTTTTGCCAGGGCCACTGGTTGCAGGGTACTGAAATCCAGCACAGTGAAGCTGCTTTGTAGAGACTGGTTGAGGATGAAGTCAGTGTCGGAGAAGCAAAACTTACGAGGTTGGGGCATGGGCCGTGCTGTGGGCTGGTGCCCACTTGGGCATTGGATGCCCAAAGAGAAGATGATGTTCATGGGTGGCATTACTACGAATTGGAGTATCACTTTCCCATCCAAGAGCCTCCAGGTGTCCATGACGAGTAGTTCCTGCGAAGCAGATGTGCACAACTGGGACGACCGCAAGGATGACCTCAGTGGAGCGTTGGAGCATGCGGAGAAGGTTTGGCGGCGAAAACGAAGACCAAGCATGAGCCAAAGCAGGTTTCGCAGTTGAAGTGGACCAAGGGTTGCGAAAGCAAGACATGCACAGTAGCCATTGATCTAGTCTCATTGCTGTATACAGATCTAGCGTTCCTGACATCCCTTCGGAGGAATAAGTTTTTTTTTTGGCCGTGTTTCATCACAAAGGCAGTTTCGACTGTGACAGACCTTGAACAGGAAGGTCTCTTGCATGTGCTGAAATTCGACCCTCACGAGTCTCTCAAAGATTTCCCGTGCCCCAGGGCTTTGGGAAGTTCTAACTGCCCAGAATTCGTGGTAAATGCTTAGTCAAACGAACCTTTCTTCTTTGCGCCAAAAAGGTCTGTGATACATCGATCTATAACTGCATGCGTAAAAAAGCAATTTGTCACTTCTTGGACATGACTTGAAACATCTTGAAACCCTCCGTGGTGTTATCAGAACTCTTTCATCGTGCAGGGGTATTGAAAACGGAGAAGGCTGTGTGCAGGTTGGAGATGAATACGTTGCAGGACCTTTTGTTGATCTGTTTTTGTAATTTCAGCACGCTGAATCGAAAGTGAAAGTGTACGAAGTTCTACAAATTCAAGGTTGCTTCCTTTGCTTCCTTTGCATTTCGATGACCTTTTCAATACTGCAGATTTTGATGCATTTTGTAGGATCCTGGTCAAACGGCAAGCGTGAAACTTGGTCGGTGCCCCGAAGCTTGAAAGGCTATGTTGGTGTTTCTAGCAATGGAAACAACGAGGTTGGAGGAAGCTCCAGTGGATCCAAGCTCACAGATCCGAGTTGATGGCCGAGATTGTTTGCGACGCTGTGGTTGTAAGCGTGAAAGCGATCCAATGACTTTTGACGCCATGGCTTTTAGGTGTTCTCAGCCGTCCGGGGGGAGGGTGTGTGGAGGCCAAGCACATGGGCCCGCAGGTCATGACATGTCTCATTACAGCATCTGGCGATGTCCAAGTCAGCAGCCATGATCTAAGGCCTCCAACGCATCTTCCCAGTGAGCACCTCAACCCTTGACCCCTGGCCATGTTGCATCCCACCAAGGATCAGCCGATTCATGCGGCATTCGAATGTTGTTCCACAAGATGGTGTAGAAACACAATGAAACAACATGAGTGAAACATAGTTTTCAATTTTCAAATGTTTTTGAAATGTTTGAGAAATGCGTGGAGTTGAACTGAGACCAAATGACGGTGTCGCACTTGCAGTTCTCCCTTCTGGCGACACTTACGCCGACTGCTTATTTACCAATAGCGAGATAGTCTTGGCAGTCCTTGAGGTAATTGGATCTTGCTTCCCACTTCTTTGCACACTTGTTGGCTGACTGGAATCATTGACGTCGCAGCTTTCTAAGGTTGGCTTCTTGAAGGTGCGGCACAGAGAACCGCACTTGTTTCCATTTTTGCCACTACTGGGCATCATTTCTGCATTTTGACTCGTGGCCCAGGATGGAAAGAAGCACGGTCGTGGGATGTACGTCCGAACCTTTGGACAGAGTGAAGCAGAACTGTTTTGGGTGTCCGGATATCCGGTCTGATGTGGGTGACAGGTCTATGCGGACCAGACAGCCTTCAAAGGAGAATGGGTGAATGATTTTTTGGATGGTGCCGGAACCTCAGAAATCGATCTATAGATTTTACATCAAAGGACCTTTCCGTCGGCCTTAACCAAGTTACATTTATGTTTTTTCGGACTTCAGGTTGCCCATCCTCACCAAACTGAGATTGTTCAGGAGGTGGCAGGCCTTGAGATGTTATCCTGTTCTCTTGAGAGCATATGCAGCAAAAGCCAAATGTTGACCCCTTATTCGTAACGTCTGAGGGACCCAGCTTCCTCCCTAGTAGTCTGGATTTCCACAGGTTGCCAGAAGGGTCAATTTTGCTTGTTTGGCAAGCTTTCAATTACAAAATATTACAAACTTTGCGAAACACTTCTGAGAAAATAATTAGGGTGTAGTTTATTAGTGAAGGGTCAATGAAGACCACATGGGCCCTATTCCCAGAGAATGTTTGCTTGCAGTTGAAGTCCAGCCAGAAAGCGCTACTGAAGAAGGACTCGGATGCTGTGGACCGGTTGGTGGATGGTTGTTTTGCTGTATCCTTTGCAACCTGATACTCCCAATGCAGGACCGGTTCTGGAAAGCCAGCCGACGTAAATGCGTTGGTGTTTTTCTTTTTTTGTTTGGATCAATGCGGGCAGAAATGCAGCCTGCCAGTTTCACCATGTTAGAGATTCAGAGTACATCATATCGGGTGCAACTTGCGAGTAGGTAGCCTATAAATTTGGTATCTAAACGCTTGAAACTTGAAAGACTCTGAAAAGTTGCCGCTCCTGCTGAAGTTGCAAGTGGGGGGGGGGGCAGGGCGGCACCAAAAATGCAGACGACAGTGTAGGATGTTGGAGAGTTGCGGGAAGAAGTGTTGTCTTGCAAAAAAAACACGAAAAAACACTAAAAAAAACTAGAATCCATGGCAGATGAAGCAAGTCAGAAAGTGTTCTGATACCGATACCAGCACAGGCAGGTTTTTATGCAGTCTTCCTTGCTTGCCGTCGCCATTGCCTATCTCAGCTCATCGCATACAGGCTTTGAGACCACTGCCCTGGAGTGACAATGACAATGAACAAACAAATTATTACGTTCAGAAGAATCAAAGTAAGATGTTTGATGTATTTTGATATCATTTCTTTATTTCCACTTTTGACACACACATTGATCCACCCTTCTGCTGACCCCTAGCGTTTGGAGGGAGTCCTTCTAAAGGGGAGGCTTCCTCACACTTTGGGAGGCATCAACTTGGTGCCATGGCGAATGCTACCATGGGCACCATGAGCTCAATGCGCTGTGATGCTCAAACGACCCGGCGCATTGTGGAACGTGAGGCGGGTCAAATGAAAAACATGGACCTGGACAAGCTGGACAATTGTGGTGAGGTGACTCTGGGTCTAAGTGCCACTTTCGGTTGCACCTTTGCCATTTGGATTTTGGGTCTCAACTTCTTTGACATGGCGGTCCTGGGATGGATCAGGTCCTGGGAACCCATTCAGTTTGATACCTTCAAAGCTCCTATCTTAGACTCCTTCCCAGCTGCCAGTAAGGGAACTCCCGGGGGTTCCTTTGCTGCTATGGATGTGGATAGGGATGGCTATGCCAGCAAGCAGGAGTTGGGGACCTTCCTCGAGGGCTTGAAGAATCCCAATTTGAAGCCCAATGAGGTGAACTACGCATTCCATGGCTTGGACGTGGACGAGGATGGAAAGGTGTCCGAAAGCGAGTGGAGCAAAGCCTTCGTGCACAACACGTTCTTCTGGCATGACACCACCACCACAACGACGGCCATGACAACCCTGAAATCTATAGAAGTCAAACCAGCAGCAAAGGTTCAGCCGGCAAACCAGGATCAAGTGAGAAAAGGTATTGCTGCACTCATGCATGAGCTGGATGGCCAAAAAGGAGCTGAGTCAGCGTTTAAAGACCTAGACCTGAACAATGATGGTTTCTCTGCACACGGAGAGATGATCGAAGCGATGAAGAACCTTCCTCCTCCATCTGGCGTCAGCTCCAATGATTTGTTCCATGGCATGGACCTCAATGAAGATGGCGTCTTAGAGTTGCCAGAGTTCAAGAAAACCTTCGATGAGGCTACGAAGGGCCAAGACACCAAAGGCAATGAAAACGAAGGGAAGAATGAGAAAGAAGTGGTGCATGTGAAGGTGGGACAGCCACAGAAGACACAACATAGTGGCAGGGTCGCCCAGGTGCTGAAAGAGTTGAACCTCAATGAGCCCCCATTGACTTTGTCCAGATTTGCTCATGGCATGGGATCCGTTCCTCCAGAGACAGCCTTCAAAGCCTTGGATTCCAATGGCGACAATGAGATTTCGGAAGCCGAGATGGTGCGCTTTGCCAAGGCCTTCGTACCACCTCTGACAGAAACTCAGGCAGTTTATGCCCACCGAGGCATGGATATCAATGATGATGGCCGAGTCGTGCCTGCGGAGATGTATGATACCCTACGCTTTGGAGAATTCTTCCCCACAGAGGAACAAGCCAGAGAGATGCACCAGTGACTTCTGTGACCCTAGGTGACAGCAGACAACGGGAGCCCGAAGAAGGTCCCGAATTTTCAGGCGTGGCTGAAAGGTCGCTAAATCTTCAGCACTTTTTTTTTGCGACCAGGACAACTTCTCCTGGAACTAATTCGAGTGTCAACGTGAGCATCAGGAACGTGTCACCATGCCCTTCGTTTCACCCAAATCAAACAGAGGACCTGTGACTATGAGTAAAGATGTTCTATTGAGCTGCATTGCACTGATGGTTTTTGTGTTGCATGTTAAGGGGGACACACAGGTAAGAACATGGAAGTGGTTTGTGAACACCAGTTGGCCACGATCACCCCAGCATGCGTGTGACATGTGCATGGCATCTACATGTTTGCGCCATCCCTTTAGCATCACAGTTTTGTACAAAGGCCAGCATGCACATCAAACTCAGACAAAGACAGTACGCTCCAGTAGCATTTGCAAGCGCAGCGTCAAGACAAGATACATTTCTTTGAGAGGACAGGAATGTGAATACGAAGAAACCCAAAGAGGATTTGAAAGTGTTCGCAGCCTTGAGCCTTTGCCACGTGATGGGAGCCAACAGAAAGGAGAATTGGTGTTTCTTGTGCACCGAACAGCATCACGCAGATTCGTTTTTCTATGAGGTTTTAAGAACAAATTTTTCAGGTCGGTGAAATGATTTGAATTGACTGAGTGTGGCCATGTGGGGCCAGCTGTCCCTCCATACGCATCGCAGGAGGAGGATGATGACATCGATGAAGAAGACGAGGAGGTACCAAACCCTGGTGGGGGCTGTGTGTGTCTCACCTTGAGGGCCGTGGAATGTCGCCAGGAAAAGCCCAAAAAGACAGGTGAGAAGGCCAAAGAGGCTGACCGGATCCGGCGGATGCCACTGTATTCGGGCATGCTGTTGTGTCAGCTGCGGTCACCGTCAAGGCAAAACAGTTGGACAGCCTAACTGATCACGTGGATGAGGCCGGCCGTGTGAGCACGGTGAGAACACTAAATCAATAAGTCTGCATTGAGTCCGGAGTTGGTTGCAAGGACAAAGTCACATCCAAAGTAGATACCAAGGAGGCCGGAACCACGCAATGAGCGTTTTCAGAGAACAGTTTGCTGTCTTTGAATTCGCTTTGGGTCAGCCAAAATCCTGGCAACATATTTCGCTCGTTGTTCTTTCTCAGTTGCTTCTGTACAGCAATTTCTTTTGGTCATGACTTCTGCTGTGGCAGGTAGAAGCTAAGCTGAACGAGTTGAAGAAAAAGAAGGAGAACGAACATGAACGAACTATTCAAACACGCAAATAATTACAAATTACAAAGAATATGTATGAAATATGTTATTGATATTGCTGCTTTGCAATTGCAAAGGGTTTGGAATTTTGAGCTGTTTCCATTTTGGATGAAGAACTTGCAACTGAAGAATCATTTGCAAACCTGTGAAACCTCAAGCTTCTCCACGCGAAGCAGCAGAGCAGGAAGAAGCTGACAGAGAACGTGCCGAAAGGGAGACAAAGCTCAAGCAAGTCAGGCCCGAACAAAGAAGCGGTTGTGCAGCCTTGCCAATTTGTGCTCCCTTTGTTCAAAGAACCTTGCTTGCATGATCAGTGTTGCAGTGTTGCAGGATAAAAACGGAGGATTTGGACCTGATGTGCCCAGTGCTCAGGAACGAACTGTAGTCGAAACGCTTCATTGGTCGACGAAGCTTTTCAAAATTGTAGGGGGAACATTGTGAAACAGAGTATATAGAAGTTAACACTGTCGTGAATGTTTCCAGTGGAGTCCCCAAAGCAACAAAAGAGGTGCAAACGCCAAGGTTCCGAGCTGCCTCTATGTGATCGAGATGTCCTAGAGCGAGTCTCTCGTCTCCAATTCTCTTTAGGACAAAGAGTTTGATTTTGACGGAGCTTTGTTCCATGAAACTCTGAAGCCCATCAAGTCCGACATTTTCAGAACAGTGGTCGGACCCTTTGAGTGTAGTTTGTGCATTTGGAAGTGTCCAGTTTTGGTACCCAGTCTGGTGAGATAGCAATGGCCAACCAATCACGCCTCCCCTGTCATCCCTGTCATCGCTCCAGCTGCCCCAGTTGCTGCGGACACATGATGGCGATGTCATTGCTGCTCTTCGCTCTGCCGTGAGGACACATGGGTTTCAACTCGGATGAGACCTCATTTTGACATCATAGCAATGTGACCTGCTGCCTAGCTAGACAACCAGCCTTTCGACTCTCAAGCAGGTTGCCAACTGGTGACACAACATGTTGGTTCTCTGCAGAGTAGGTTGTCTCAGGCCTACTCCATTCAACAGAAACAGGATTGCCACGTGATTGCCGCTGAATGCACTTCCTTCCGCCCAGGACTTTCCCGACGAACACCATCTAGAGTGCTCGGCAGCCTAGTTGTGTGGTCGTTGATATGCTCGAAAGCATTTCATGTGGGCAGATTTCATTCTAGCAAGAAATCCTGCAGCAGTTGGCAGTTGCAACGGCTTACAATGGCTTATGTGAATTTTTGGGAATGATGGGATGACACGCCCACCTCCCATCTAGTGCAGGATTTCTCAGTAGGACTTGAAGTTTTGAAGGTTGGGGTGCTCAGATGCTGCCGTCATGGACTACTCAGCTTCAGGTGAAATCGGCCTGCTTGGTGAGAGGAGGTCGAATCTCTTGGGAGTGCTGCATGGGCCAGCATGATACAACAGTGAAAGTTCGAGAAAGGGGAATGAAGAGATTCCGAAATCAGGATTCACAGTCTTGAATCCTTGAATCTTGAAGCACCTTGAAACATCATCAAACAGTCAAACATCTTTAAACTTCCGATTCATGATGGTTCAAGCTGAAGGTGGCAGCTCAGATCAGCTGGCCCAGCTGTTGCTTTGCCATATCGCAAGACTAGCTTCGCTGCTAGTAGTGTATGAGCACCTGGCAGCAAGCAGAGCATGCTGTCAGGCAGAGTTTGCTAGGCTGCTTGGCCACAAAAAGAAGGTGATCGCAGCCATAATGATTCAGACCAGCATTCCTGGCCATGCAAGCTTTTCTCGGATTCAAAACGCTGAAAGTGCAAGTCCAACCATCTCTGCAATTTGGTTTTGAAATGACTTCGTGCCGCAAAGATGCTCGAGCAAATTACTGTGTCCTGCAAGTTGGGCTGGTTGTACCGGTCGAACACCTAGCACATTGCTCACATTGCTTGAAGATTCGACAGGAGTGATGTGGTCGCAATCATGACTCGCTGATTCATTTTGAAGGTCGGCAGGGCCAAGATGAGCAGTCCTGCAGGAAGTCCAAAAGGAGGAGGGTATGTCGGTCTGGCAGGAGCCGCGTTGACTCAGTTTGTCGCAGCCAATGCCATTGCCATTTGCCCATGTTTCTGAACTCAGAAGACAGAATCTACCAGGAAACCGAAGACAAGTTCAAGCCTCGGACTAGTCTTTCTGCGCAGTCTCAGCTGGCAAGTTTTTTGTTGGACGAGTAGATTTAGATGCAGTATTTAGATGATGGAGCCTGTACGATACTCATGTAGATATCAGATGATATTTATGATGATTAATCTAATATGGTTGTGTGAGCTGACTGAGGGCGGTAGTAGCCCCATGCAGAAGACTCCATCGAGGGGCTCATCACAACCAGGCAGATAGGTTTTGACAATCTGGCATCACATGCAGAGTTGAGGCAGTTTCAGCTTGACACCTGGCTGTTTTTGCTTGAGCTGCAGATGTTTTACAGGTCGAAGGATGTTGGGTGGTTCACATGGTGCCTCAACGCCGAGACCGAGCCCGGAGGCGTGACGTACTCTGACGTACTTTGGGGACATGGCTTCAAATGATGGAACAAACAAACATAGGAGTTTGTTTCAAACAACTGGGGAATTTTCACTTGATCATTTTGACGGCTTGATTTTGAACTTCCACCTGATTTGTTTCCAGGAGCTGACTCCAAGGAATTCGAATGGTGTGACCCTCACAGCCAAAAGGAGTCAAACTTCACAATGCACAATGTAGCTGGAAGGCTCTTGTAATGCCTAAGTTGCAGCTAGGAGTCCGGTAGGAGAGAAATCGGCAAAGGCAAAAAGCTTCAACAACCTTCAACAGCTTTGCTGTTGCTGTTCCTTTGATAGCTCCCGTCATTTCAATCTTAAGGCCAGCCAGTTCCTCCTCAGGCGTCTGGGCTTGTGTCACGTCGATTTGTTTAATCCGTCATTGTTCGTTCAGAAGTGTCTCCACCTTGGCAAACCCATTGAAATCCAACAACTTGCGACAAGATGTCTGGCAAACTTAGTTTATCATGCCCAACTCTGATTGGTCTGGCAAATGTAAGCAGCCAATCGGTTGGGTCTTTTTGGAGGCTCCAGCTGCCCCTTTAGCTCCGGGCACACGACCAGCCATTGTTATCTCGGGCTGCACTGGAAAGTTGGGACTCGCAGAAAACAATATCCTGCTAGAGACTTTTTAAGGCCATCTTAATATGCACTGTCCTCATGTTGGAGTTGACATGTGAGGCTTTCAAAACCATAGAGCCCTTAGGCCTGTTGTGGATTTTTGAGACACTCTACCGAAGCCCTGGTCACCCAGGTACAAGTTAATCAATGACACCTACGAGCCACGACCTCAGCTGGGCTGAAACCACCCTGTCCTGGAAGGCAGCGACCAAGACTTGTACATACTCGAGTGAAGAGCTGTTGAGAGTGTTTGCGTGAAAATGATTACCAACCAAATCGCCAGCATTCCTCTTTGTCTATGCAGCTAGGCCGCTGCAAATGTCTCATCAGACCAAGCCCTGCTGGAAAGCCAGATCTTCAGCTCCAGCTAAGCACTTAGTTTTCCCATCATAAGCGCCCTCGGGTGATCGGTCATGAGCTGCGGACCCATGTTAGCAAAAATGAAAGACAGAAAAACGTCGGGTTGAATTTCAGCAAAAAAGGGCTTTTAACAACGAGGATTTGTACCATTGCACTGCAATAGCACCATTCACTACTCATAAAAGGCTTCAGAGGTCAGGAAAAGTGAGCAGTGAAGTTGGTGCTTTGGGGGTTAGGTTGCTTGCTGGTGCATTGAGGTCTATTTGTTCCACACTGGCAAGTCACGCTGGGTCATCAGCAAGCGCATTAACGTTGGAATGCTCAGTGATCCCAACGCCTCAAACATCAGCTGCTGTTTGAGATATTGTGATTAACTGTTCTGTTCTTGACAGGCATTGGGCATGCCATTGCTCACGTGAACACATGTGGGCTGATTCCCGTGTTTCAAGTGGCCCAAGCAGGGTCGGGTAGCTGTGCGTATCCTGTGAAATCCAGTGGATACAGCGGCGGTTCTTGAGGCCAGCATTCTCATGCGGGGTAAATCTCACTGACTTTTGAAGCTTTTCCTGACATCTCTGTACATTGCTTACATTATCTTACATTGCTTGTTTTCAGTGGACCGAATCATCCGAATCGTGAACAGTTCATGGAAGTTGTGGAAATCTGAGGCTTCTGATGCATGGCTTCACTGAGATTTGTTGCGTTTCTTTGCTGCCATTTCTTGGTCGGGAGTGTGCCTTGACTGCCTCGACGCTTCATTTGTCGGCAGTGGTGTGTTTGATTCATTCAATTCAATGCATTCTGGGCATTCCGTGATTCAAGCTTTGCTGGAATCACGAATCACGAAGTCTTTGCTCAGGATCGAGTTCAAGAGTTTTTCAATGATGCGAAACTTGACGGCAGGAAGTCGATCTGAAAAAGATGATTTAGATGAACTGATCGCATTCTGATGTCTAGTTGCATTTGTTTGGAGCCTCGGCTCAGGCTCTCTGAACATCTTAGAAGGGCTCACCAAGAGGAGGAAGGTGGGAACAAAATCAGTAGGCGACGAGTTCTGTTGGTTGGCTAGTTGTAGTCATTGTAGTCACTAGCCACAAGAAGTCATGTGAAGTCATGTCTTGGCAGTTTCCGAAGTACTCGTTTGAAGCTTCGATTACTCTGGAGAGTGCCAGGTCCAGCTCTGGAGCAGCCCCCTAGTCTCTTACAAAGAGACCAAGGAACAGGCCAGGTGAACTTTATACTTTATACGGTGTCACGGTGTGGTGTTCGAGCATAAAAACTTCAAGATCCACAAACTGCCAGGAGTTTGACGCAGAATAAAGACTTCAACGGCAAATTAATGTCAATTGCAGAGACCATGCAATTTGAGTCATGCCCTATTCCATTCTTTCGTAGAGCATCATGCATAGGCATAGTCGCAAAAGCAACCCCATTTTACGACTTTTGCAGACCCACGCTTTCTGTGTGCAAACAAAACATAGCTTGTGGCCTTAACAGGTCTGAAGGTTGCGATGACTTCTGCAGCTGCTTTTTGGCTGCATCGAGGGTGACACTTTCAACCTGACCATATGGTTGAAGATGGTTGAACATGATGTGATGTGCTGCGCTGAGGTCCGACGCCACCAGGATCAACCAGAAAAGGGCGACAAAGAAGATAAGGATGATAAGGATGATGAAAAGGACAAAGACGATGACAAGGACAAGGGAGAGAAGGAACACGAAAAAGACACCAAGGAGGATGAAGAGAAAGCAGACAAGAAGGATGACAAGGACAAAGATGATAAAGAGGACGACAAAAAGGACAAAGAAGAAGATGGCAAGGAGGAGAAGAAAGGCGAAGAAGGTAAAGATGAGGAAGGTAAGGAAAAAGACAAAGATGGCAAGGAGGAGGAAGGGGAGAAGAAAGGCGACGAAGGCAAAGAGGAGGAAGGTAAGGAAAAAGACAAAGATGGCAAGGAGAAGGAAGGGGAGAAGAAAGGCGAAGAAGGCAAAGAGGAGGAAGGTAAGGAAAAAGACAAAGATGACAAAGAAGGCAAAGAGGAGGAAGGTAAGGAAAAGAAAAAGATGGCAAGGAGGAGGACGGTGAGAAGACAGAGAAGAAGGAGGAGGAGGGGAAAGATAAGGAAGGTGAGGAGAAGGACGAGAAAACCGAGAAAGATGAAAAGGAGGACAAGGGACAAAGCGATGACAAAGAGGAAAAGGAAGAAAAGAAGAAGGACGAGGACGCAATTTCTCAAGCTGCAAGTTGACTTGAGGTTCGGTTTTCAGCGCTGGTTTGAGTGCATGTGCGACAGCAGGACCAACCAGAGAGCTTCGACACGGATCTTGGAGTTCCAGTTCCCAATGTTCCGGAGATGCCATCAACGAGACTTGTGCAAAATGAGATAATTAGCATTTATTTTTGACCTGACATCGCGCGTGCCGCGTGCACTGATAGTGTTTGTGGCGTGATATTTTGACAGAGTCTCATGAATTCAATGAATTTGGTCAGTGAGGATGTTCTCCAAACTGAAAGCAGAGCTGGCATCTGATGGTCCCGTAGAAACCTCTATCAGAGAGACGCACCTTTGATGCACATGAGGTACATAAGCATGTACTGTGTTTAATGGGTATCTAAAAATTAAAACCTAGATTGCATATTTGCAAACTGCTGAGGGATGAGGCCGGTGATGAGACAATGAAGGATGCAAAGGAATGGAGGCGCAGACATTGTTCAGTATTTTTTTGCAAATGAGTGGCAAACAAGTTTGGTAGCCATCAGCACTTCTTTCTCTGCCTGGTTCTTGTTGGCACTGACAGGGAAACAGAGAAGGAGTTGCAGCAGGCGACAGAAGACCTCGGCAAAGCCTCTCACAAGGCACTGGATGAAGAGGACTCGGCATCCTTTTGCAAGCCGGTGTGCTGTCCTGGTCGTTCAGGCAGCGACAGATCTGCGGGAAGGAACGCTGAAACTACAGAAGGCGCCTCAATGATCAAACCTCATCTCCAAGGGCATGGGAGTCATGATTCAACTTCTCGCAACTAATGGAATGCTTGTTGATAG
Organism: Breviolum minutum Mf 1.05b.01; assembly: GCA_000507305.1. NCBI lineage: Eukaryota > Dinophyceae > Suessiales > Symbiodiniaceae > Breviolum > Breviolum minutum. The sequence continues at coordinate 64,222 of DF240525.1, read as the reverse complement.
CCACAACAGATGGGTTCTTTGCTTGAGCTAATTTCTAGGGCATCAGAACAAATACAGGGTCAGACACGATGCTCTTGCGTACCTTTGGAAGCAGTCTCCGCAGATTCCCTCTGCGTTGCCGCAATCAGGGACGGTCCAAAGCTGCTCAAGACATCGAAAAGGAGTTTCTTGATGCCGCAATGCCAGTTGTGTTGATCTGTGGGGTACCGAGCAGCAGGTACCAAGTGTACCAAGTGCTGTCAATGGAAAAACGAAACGGAATTCCACGTGATGCAGGAGCTGGAAAGAGAAGAAGACCACAAGAATGACTGAGCGACCAAGGAATCATGCTTGTGTTGACAAAGTGTCGACCAAGCGGTAGCTTCACTTCCGCTGAGCAGTTTCATCCAAAAAGGCAGCGTGATCTTATTTACAATATCAGATCAGAACATTTTCATTGTTGGAATTTAACATTTGCAGCTAGAGCGGTTTGCCAGCCATTTTTCCCTGACATGTGTTGAGTCGGTTTGCTCCTTCCTCATCCAGTGTCATCCTGCTGAGGATGGACAACGGTGCTATGCCTTCGTGTCCGACAACGGCGCTCCGGATCCGACGCAATGTCCTGGCCAATGGATGTGTTGTGGTAGGGGATCTCAATGCCCTCTCAAGGGCTGGGCGAGTGATTCATGGTACGGTTTCCGCCCATGATGTGTTGACGTGTTGGCATTGCAACTTGTTGAAATGTGGCAACACCTTGATAGAATTCCAAGACTGTAGCTACAGAAATTTGCCCTTCTTTGTGGCACCTCAGATCTTCAACTGCAGATTCATTTTGAGGTGAAGATGGAAGCTGGGTCAAGGATGAAAACATCAAATGTGTGACTGCAAAGGCCTGTTGTTTCAATGATATTTTGCGATTTGCGAGTGCACTTCAGGCATTTTGACATGCGCACATTCACCCAAGACGGCTGAAAAAAAAGGCCTCCAACGACCAATTCACGATGCTTAGATCTCAGGTGCTTTGAGCAAAAAAGAGTTGGACATGGTAAACAGCAAATGCTTTGGTCATGTTTTTTGGGCCACAAAAGAAAGATAGAACTCACGTTCTTGAGCTGAAGAACTCATAGCAGACTCCATTTTGTTCCTTCTGCATGCAATTGACGCAGGTGTTTTTGTTTATGACTCTCTGCTTTCTCTTGGTCCTGCTCCGTAAGACTTTTCGACTTCTTGACTCCTCGATGAAACTTGAGCAGGTGGAAGAGGACCTGGCACATTATGGCTTGATGGATGACAAGAGCTAGGATCCCATTTGCTGCATTATTTGCAAGTGAGACAGACTGAGAATATTTTGAATGATTCGCAGGCTATTCCAATCAAGAATCAGTTTCTTTGGAAAAGCGAGCAGAGGCCTCAAGCAAATGTGGAGGAAGTTAGACTCTGCCCTGAACTCAGTACACAGACAAAGGCGAATAAGAAGATACTGTAGCTGCGAGAAGGGTAAAAACTATAGATCTCTGGATGTTGGACGTTGACATTGACTCCAGAATGGCAACAACGTTGTGAGCCTTGCGGAAATTGATGCACTGGTGATCGACATGACCAAGGCATGCTGAACAATGGCATGCTTTCAAGACTTTCACATACTTTCAATGTTTTTGATGAACTGTGTGAACTTCCTGTGTTGCGACTGGTGTGAACGGTTTTCATGGTTTCCTGAGACCGGGTTTCCTCGTTGAGAGGCTGGGCTGTGGCCCGACTGGTTGAACAACAAGGATTCCATTCGAAGGGCTTACGAAAAGACCATCAAGTGCCTTGGCTCAGACTTGGGAGTTCTTGGAGCATTCAAGTGGATGACTTGCACCCCCAGGATGGATGGTGATGATGATGATTGGGTGGAGAAGGACAGCTGCAATTAAGAAACGATCTAGTGATGCCATGGGAAGCTGCTGTTAAAAGGGGTTTCTCGTGTTTGGATTGGTCTCCAGGAAGAGTTCCATGCTTTGCTATTAAATCTCTTTTGGCCTGCCTGCCATGTCATTTGCTTGGATGACAGCATCCCCATGGCTGAAAAGGACACTGGCAGGACGGCTTCAAACGATCAGAGTAGAAGAGATGCATATTGCTTGATGGTTTTGGGAACCGTATAGCAACGTATGGCAGGAAATAAGCTCCTCGCACCCTCGGATTTCGTTTCATGAGTGCCAGGTTTGGTCACCTCCATCAGATCTTCGATCAGCTTGATACGCATCCTGCTCGCAATTTAGTTGCCGATCACCATTGTGCTGGTTGGAGGGAATGAAGTGGCCGACCACTTTTTTGTTCAGGAGCCACGATGGCAGACTATCCTTGGAAGAATTTACTGCCGGAATGGGTGAGCCTCACACTGAGCAGTTTTCCCAACTCCTTTTCAAAAAAGCTGCAACAACCTTGGGTCCTTAACATGACTCATAGGCTTGGCATCCATCTACCTCCTGATGAAGCAGCCAAAGAGTTCCAGCCAACAACTCAAAACTCTGCTTCAAGGATATGGCCAATGTTCGGAGACTCTTGAGTAGACTGAGTAGACATGATCATGAGAAAGAAGCGCACTGTGGCCCAGATCCATCGACCTCGACCATGGTGGGATGGTCCTCTTCACCGAATTCTGCGCCTATGTACGGAGGCAATGAGTTCTTTTGGGGCATTTTGTGGCTCTGCGCACTTTATACAGTATAGTACGGTACATTTCTTTTTCCATACAATGATGGTCTTCGGAAGATGTGGTGACTCCGTTTTCCTTGGGTCCTGATTTTGACTGATGAGACTGATGAATCAAAAGACATCAAAAGACTATACAACACACTTTGTGCGAATCATGGCAACCTCAGCCGGTTCAAATTCGAAGATAGAGGCCCTGAGCTCTATGAGATTCTTGTGTCGTTTGTGTCACGTGTCAGTTGCCTCATGATCATGATTCTGCAGTACTGCAAGATGATTTGGCGAGGCGAGTCCAACCTGATCACAATCCAGCCTTCGATGCAGATATCGCGTCTTGATAGCACACTTGGTATGTGTACAATCGGATGACGAAGTCGATCCCCAACCTGCGAGACTCCAAATCGGTGAGTTGCTGAGATTTTCATGGTTTTCATGCATAGGTCACAAAGGACAAGTCGAGCGACACCTTGAGGAAAAAACATGGTGACAAGGCCGAGTCGAACAGTCGTGAAAGCAAGGGAAACTTCAAGGTAGTCAGTATAACATGGTATGCGTTTCAGTATACTGTATAATCATGTATAACCAGATCAAGCTTTTCTTTCAACCTCCGCTCAGTTGCCAGTTGGCGGTTGGTTCAGTGGACGTTGTGCCTTTTTTGTTGCCGTCGCACTATTGCTGCGTCTTGGACAGGCTACCCATGGTCAGTTTGTCCAGAAGAAGACCTTGGCAGAATTTGATAAATTGGAAAAGGAGATCAAGGCCTGAGTCACCTGAGTTACCTGATTCGCATCAACCCATTTCTCTCGCCCGTACATGGTTGCAGGACATATTGAAAGCCAATGATCAGGGGAAACTCTCCAAGATCTTGGATTGCAAGGAGTTACCAGATGCCGACTAATGCCTGTGTGAAACATTTCTCACGGAATCATTTCAGATTTTGCTCTTCGACTAATTAAAGCTAAGGATGTGGAAGAGATTGGACTTCAACGGCAACAACATCGTCTCTTTGGCAGAGGTGCCTCTATAGGGTTGCATTCTTTTCTTATCACGCTTTGAAATCCTGGCAAACATGATGGTATAGCCGGTATAGCACCGTATAGCCATGTAGACAAATATGACAGGTGGACAAGCTTGCCAACGAGCAGTTCCCACTGCTAAACCACAAGCCTGCCCTCATGAGGGCATTTCAGGCCACACTGAGAGCAGGACGGGTTTCCGAGGATTTGCGGAGAGCTTGGGGCCCACAAAATGAAGTCGCTTGAAGCACCAACTTTGATTTTTTTTTTTTCAGGAAATGGAGATGAATGGGTCCAAAAGCATGAGTTTAAGATGCTGCTGGGTTTGGCACTCAGGTTTTGAATGGTTTTGCTTAGACCCAGCCGTGTGCATGGCAGCACTTAGGAAACCTTTTCTACTTCAACAAGCTCTTTTGGCTCTTTGAGCAGGCACAGAAGAGATATTCCAACGGTCAATATACGTGACTTTGCAATAACACGGGAAGTCAGGTGGATGAGGATCACGACAGACGCATGGACATGAAGGCACGAGCTTGAATCCCTGGTGTTTGGGTTGCAGCTGGGAAGCTGCTGTGGCAGGAGTTTCAGTGGTGCATGTCGATGTGTGGCCTCAAAATGTCACAGTCAAAGATCGAGGCAGGGGAGAAATCAGGATGATCTGTTGTGCATGGTTACATGACATGAGCGTGCAACATGGAGGCGGAGTTCAAGAAGATTGATGTCAATGGTGGCGGCATTATTCTCTTTGATGAGCATCTTGGCAGGTTGAGTTTCTCTATTTTGCTTGCCTTTGTTCTTCCCATTTTCCCAGATCTGGTGATGACATATTTTTTCCCAGATTCAACAGTGAGACACTTTCCCATGTATCCGTCCGCCGCAGCCTACAGTGTCCTACGGAGTGCCTACGGTCTAAAGATGCAAAGTTTACAGTCTTTGATTTGTGTCAGTTGTTCTAGGACGTGTGTTTGTGGTCTCTCCAATCACTAAGTGCCTTGCTCTCCAGAGGCATATGGCACATAATTGTACTCTAACTACACGAACTGTTTTGCGCAGATAAGGTTCTGCAGATACTTCACTGACAGAGAATGCCCTGAAGCTATGCAGGACAGTCTCTAACCGCACCAACGCTTGAAGTCGATTTGTTTTGTTTTCTTCTGGAATTCAGAACCGCGCACACTTCTTGCCTCCACTTGTGTTCATCCCATCAAACATAATATCCAGTTGGCTGTTTTCATTCGACACAAGCGCTGTCCCAAAGATTCTGCAGGATTTCGTCGATCACCTCTGAGCATGACGACAAAGACATCGTCAATGCAGCGTACTTTACTTTCACAACAGCTCTGCGACTTCTTTCGATCTGGGCTTTTCGGTCCTTCTTGTATTTGCACATATTTGCAGTCTGCAATTCTCATCAAATCTCTACATCCTACAAATCCTGAAACACACCTTGCTATAGCTTTGACATGAAGTTTTGTCGACACCTCGCAGTCTCAAGTTTCATTGGAGCTGAAGCTGGTCCTTGATTTAGTCGATCAGCTTCGTAGAGAGAGTCAAAAAGAGCGATGTGTGCGGTGCTGTGTCGTTGTGTCGTTGTGGGTTGTGTTTGTGCACATATTGCCTTGCTAGTCATATGAATATAGAAGAAGCCGTGAATTTGATCTAGGAGATGACCAAGTCTTTTGCCAAATCACTCAGCCATCTCAAGCATGATGCTTTAGCTTCTTTGCCAGATGCAAATGAGAAAAGCTATTGCAGAGAAACGTGAAGCAGCTCCACAAGCTGACTTGCATGCAGCTGTGAACACAACAGGAGCTTCTTCAGCTGCATTAGATTGAAACGACGAGCTTTTCCGAATGCCCCTGCCATGTTATCGGCCCTTGTGAGCAATGTGGCACTAGGCCTGGATTTCTGCGCAAAGACCACAGAATTGATACTACGGATTTATTTTCCCATGAAAGCCGCGGTTGTGAGACACCCTCTCAATAGAAGACTTGGCTTTGAAGGATTTTGAGAGACTTCAACAGATTTCCACTGGTGCAAAGTTGCTTGCTTTCTTGCCAGCTTCGCAAAGTACGAGCCGGGCCTTACAAATTGCCCGGCGAAGCCTGCACAGAGCTGGGTGCACAGATTCCATGACTAGGGTAATTTGGCCACAATATGCTAGTATACCAAGTTGGTGCCATAGCAGCGCAGTTCAAACAAGAAGAATGATTGATATGGTCAGGTTTAATCATTTGAAGCTGGAAAGCAGCTGTCCCAGTTGCGGCTTTGGATCTAATCTTGCTGAGGCGCCAGGGCTGCCATACAAGATCTACCAGCCACATGTGCAGGAGACTTCAACAGTGGAGCTTACAAAATGACAAGGATGAGATGATGACAAAGATATTAGGATAATATTTTTGGCAGCACCTCCAAGTCAAAACACTTCAGCTTCTGCACAGACTTGCTAGATGAGCATAGCAGCATAGATGAACTATGTAAATCAGTTGGTCGCAAGGGCTTCATGTCGTCACAGCTTCCATATGTGTGAGGAGCCAGAGCACACCATCAAGATTCAAGGTCAACCAACAGGTTTGGCCAGGCACGAGGATAAACCCAATGAAAAGCTTGTCATTGCAGTGGCACCCTCATGGCTTTGCTTGGCAGTTGGCTGGAAGGTATATTCCCAAGCATTTCCGACATCAACAGTTCATAGAGTCCACCCGAAGCGGAGAGTTTCTTGATTGCAAGTTATGGCGTGGTGACCGTGGAGGGTGAAGGCTGAGCAGATGAGCCCTGCTGAGGTTTTGCGGTCCTGACTGGCCGTACAACAACCTTGGTGGGACATTTTGGAAGGCAATCATTTCTGCTTGTAGTTGAGATGCCCAATTAGTCATTTAAAGGGTCGCAACTTTTCAAACCGACCCATCAATCATTGTCACTCCATGAAGTTTGCAGGGCATGAGAAGATGCTTGAAGGATCAATGTTGACTAGGAAATCGATGTTTTTCGCTGTGAAAAACATGTCGGCTTTGCTTCGTCGCGTGGCAGCCAATGCAGGAAAGGCGCTACAACGTGACCTACAATCCGATTCCTCCAGATTCTTCTGTCATGCCAGGTGGAGATTTCACAGCCGTAAATTTCACAGCCAGTCACATATCCTTTCAAGTCTAGTCCAGCCGGTTGAGTCTGCCAGGCGTTCACTTCTTCGCGCGGCTTAATGTTTGGGCTGTGGAGTGGTGGGAGCAGGCAGCTTGGGCAGCTTTGGCACAGAATGTTTCTTACAGAAGCAAAAAGTTTGAAATTCATTGAAATTATGTAGATTGTGTCTGAACAAACGACAGCTTGATTTCGGAAAAGTCATACTCAGTCACGGATGTCGTGCCAGGACAGACACAGGATTCGCTGGTTCCGAGCACACTACGGTTTCATGAGGGCCAAGCAGAGTGCAGAGGCCTTCCTTCATGGAGTCATGTTTTTTGGTGAATCGACTCAAGTTTTAGATGTTTCATGGCAATTCCTCAGTTGATTGCATTTCATTCAGCATCTCCGCGCGCTGTGCTTTGTTCGTCTTTGTTCATTGTTCCAATCTTCACCTGGTGTGCCACCTGTGCATTTCGGCGAGGATTTCCGGAAGCAGCTAATCCAGGCTGGACGTCTGAAGGCTCAGCTGTGATTTAGTGGAGACGGGTCATGAATCGAAAACACAGGCGGCGACACCCATTCCTGTCACCTTCTGCCTCGATTTTTGAGCTGAGGAGTGGACAATTGTCGAACTGACCGAGAAATTCGGATTCAACAGCTGGCTCGTCATTGGCTCAGCTAGAAGACTGAGGGAGGATGCCATGTTTGTCCTCATAACAACAAGAAGCATTGAGTCAACCCTGGTCAATTACTTCCTTCAGCGAGAAGTGAACCGTCCAGTTTCACGATTTCATAGTTTCACAGACACCCCAAGAAGTATATTGTACTCTGCGGTAGCAATTGCTTGGCTCTGTGGTCAATCGATTCAGTGGGTGAGGCGCTGAGTCACGAAAGCTCTTCAAGAAGAAGTTTAATCGGAAGGATGCCCGGCGATTAGGAAATTCAGGCCGGCTACTCACGGTTCACAATGGCCCGCACTATGATTAGCTCAGCTCAGCGGAGTAAATTGGTGACTTTGTGACACTCGTCCCAAACGGTCATTGTTAATAGTCACAGTTGCTTGTTACTCCATTCTACTGTCTGTACCGGAGACATGACTTGCTCATCTCTATGGTTCAGCTAAAATGGCGACACCTGATTTCTTCGGGTCCTGCACACATTGATCCGCAAGGCACCAAGCAAGGAAACGAGCGAAAAGCACGACGCGAGTATCAGAAGAGAGGCCCACAGCATCATGTTGCCTGGGTGTTTGTTTCAAGTGTTTGAGTTTTCCATGATTTCCATCCCTAGATTGCAGAGCTACAGTGCAAGGTGTTCTCGAAAACAGTTCGCTAGACTCGCAGTCATCATGATGGCAAACGTTTGATATTTTAGGGCTTGTGACCAACTGGAACTTCATGGAACTTCTGAAGAAAGCATTTTTAGTTGCTTCTGAGTCTGATGAATGCCATGCTAGGCTTGCTGCCCTGAGAATGGCTGGATCATTCCAGACACTCAAGCAGCCCTTCTCGTATCTTCTCACCCTTCCAGACTTTTCTGATGGCGGCCTCTTTCGCTGAAAAAAACAAGGCGATTCCACAATTGACCTTTGAGGCCTTGTCTAAGTGCAACAGGGCAACCATCAAACATTGCAGTTCCGGAACAAGGAACGGCTGGAATGCAAAGTCAGATTTAAGACTGGATGGGATCGGGTTGTATCAACATACAAAGTCTTCAAAGTGAGAATATTGAGCAAATGACTTCTCGCTCAGTGCAGCTCACAAAGTTGGATATTTGGCTCGAAGCTTCATGGAAGGATGAGTGCCTAACATGCACATGCATCGCAGCTTGATAATATATAATCCTGAGAAAGGGCTGCCCAATGACGACATTTTATGACATTTTGCAATTTACATAATCTTCTGCCAGCACTCAGCTCTAGCCAAGCTATGTGCTGCACTTGACTGGATGACAGGAAAACACGGGAAAACACTTCAAAGAAAACCAACTCTTATCAACTTGATCTGATTTCGCTGCCCAAATTCAGATTCCACGTTGACAATGGTCACTGGCTGAGTCATGCCTTTGAAGCAATTTCAATCACAGAACGCAGCAGAATCGGACACGATCTCCGTGGCTGTTGATCGGTTGAGGCTGCGCCAAAAGCGATCAAATTGCGGGACATCACCACTCAGTTGAATGACTGTGTGTTGGTCTTAGGGTCAGGTCTTGGGGCCTTGTGGCGGACAGGACAGAGACTGAAGGGTGAGAAATTGTGCGACTGCAAGGTGTACACCACTGCCAAATATCCCTTGCTCATTGATCCAACGGGGCAAGCATGCCAATTCCTGAAATACCGGGGGCCAGCGGCCTAGTTTGCTTGTGGAAAGCATGTGACATTGTGACATGGAAAATTAAGATAGTCATTGACTGTCCAGTCTGTCAAGTTCTCAAGCTTCTCATCGAGTCCTTTGCTTCAATCCACGTCCTCATCGGAACCTGCATGACTGTGAAACCAACACATTGAATTGATCTTCGTTACTTCTTTCCTGAATTTGCTTGCAGTCGCTACCTGTCCATTTTGAAGAAGGGCGACTTCGAGAAGGAAACTTTGCGAAAGGCTCTTGTTCAGGCCTCCAGTCTCTTCCGTTGCAAAGGAATCCAGGAGTGGTGACATAGTGACATGTGTCAAGGCCCTTCACAATGGCGCTTGGTTGGTTCTTGACTTCGACACACTGGATTGCGATTTGGCCTCGTACTTTGACAAGGACAATGTAGGGAAATTGAATCCTTTGCATCTTGTTATGGCCTTAGGATGCCTTAGATAGGTGCAGCAGGTATGGAATTACGAGGAATTACCTGTTCATTTCTGGAAACGGAATCAGATTTATCACTTCGTCATGCGCAAGGACCACTTCCCAGAGGTGGTTCTGTCTCCGCACGAGCTTTTCCTCGAGGCACAGAAAGACGAAGTTGGTGATTTTTGTTTTTGTTTCTTTGACCTCGGAATCACGAACAGAGGAGAGCTACATGGGACTCCTCCGCCCCTCTGATGAATTTGCAGCGAAGGTGGACTCAAGTGGTGGGATTGCAACTTTCAAAAATGAGTAATAACAATAGGTTCAACTGGGTGCCAGGTGACCTATGAGCACCAAGCTGCATTGGCCGAGGGGGCCTTTCAGGAGCCAGCATGTACCATATATGCCATGTTGATGTTTGGAAGGTTCATGAAAGGATCCAAGACTATGTGCCTGAAATGGATCTATGGCATACTCTTTCTAAGTATCTCTTTCTACTTTCCAGTTTACGAAGCAGGCTGATGAGATCTGTTGTACAATCAGCATTTGCTATGATGTAGTTCAGCACATGGTGTGCATGTATGCCAAATATCACAAGTCTACAAGTCTTGTAGTTACTTGAAGGCCCAAACCCTCAGTTAGGTCGTTGTATGACATGAGCTGACTAGTGTGGATGATACGGGCCTCCAGTGCCCTGAAGTCTGAGCTCTCTCTCCAGAACAAGTAGGCAACACGGCATCACATGGTATTCCCGCTCATAGCTGTGTTTGCGCCTGTGTTTCCTGTCAGTTACTATTGTTGGATTTGGGAGAACGGGGAGGAATGCTCTTGATTTCCCTTGTATTGTCATGGCATCCCATGTGGGCACCAGCCATCATCTTGTAATTTTGCTGATGGAGGACAGAACAAAAGCCCACGCACCAGAGAGGGTGGCCGATGTCAACAAAAAGTGCGGCGCCAAGTTCCAGCGCAGAAGTTATCAGAAAAATCCAGGCAACTGGACTATGCTGCACTTCACTTAGCTTAAGTAGAAGCATTTGATTTTGAAAGTGGAAGCAAATTGCCGGATTTTTTTGGGTTCTTTCAAGTTTCAAGAAAACTCCTGACTAGGTTTGATCCGAAAGACTCTTTTCGTCTGGTGGTGGCAACAAAACAGGAGGAGCCAGCATTCTTGAAGTTGACCCAGGCGAAACTGATTCCAACGTTGTTTCAACTATTCAGAAGTTAACCCACTCGTGACAATTCTAGGAGCCACCAGCAAAGCTGGCAGAGCAGATGGTGATCCTCAAGGCCTACCCAGTTGCCCTGCATTTTGCAGTGACCAATGCAAAGGGGTACCAGCTGGTAAACTAACTAAATTTGAGATCATTGCGTGAACTTGAATCACCCCGACACTTTTTCCTTGTACATCTGCCACTTCTGAAATCCTTATATCGATCAACAATGAACAATTTTTTCATTCAATATTCATTCAATATTCATTCCTACGAATCGTCGCCAATGTAAAAAGACAAGTCGACAATTCCGATGGTCTTTGCTCAGGTGGACGTCTCCGAGACCGAGGTCAAGGACTTCCGATGTGCGACAGGGCGTGTGCAGCTGGCCTCCGACGGCTTCCGACGCGGTTGCGGCAGGAGAACGCTGGTCGCTGGGCCGGACGCGAAAAGCAAGAGAAGTCCAAAGAACAGGCGGCCAATGAGGAAACAACTCACAAGACAAGCATCACGCATCGCCAAACTTTTCACAGTATTTTCTTGGACTTTTGTTCTGTTCGAAGACTTTTTTGAAATTTGGGACTCCAACTTCCGCAAGCATTCTCTCTGTCACTGGACTTGGGACGTTTACTGCAATTTCTTGTTCATTTCCTATATAGTTGCCACTTTTCAGATGAAACTGGATGTGGATCTATTGGAGTACGCCTTCGATGGTGATCTGGAGGCAAAGGGGAACTGGCGACTTCATGAGGGAAAACCACATCCGTACAAAGCAAAAGTAGCCAAGTTTCCGTCCAAAAGCTCACTGGGCAGGCTGTGCAAAAGCTCCTGGACCAGTCAGCAGATCCGATGGCTAAAGATGGTCGAGGAAACACGCCTTTGTCGGAAGCAGCCGTGCAAGGCCGGCGGGTCGGGTGATTCCTTCCTTTTCAGGAGATTTGACATGATTTGATTCTCCATCCGGGAATTCTTGGTGGCTCCTCAACCGCCCTGTTCAGCGCTGAAATGCAAGCAACGGTGATGTTTTTGGGTAGGACAGATGGAGGTGGTCAAATGTCTATTGGTGCGTGGCTCAACATCCCGAGCGGATTTCTCTGAATGTCAACAGTGTAGAGTGTAGAGTACGCACCAGAAAAGTCACCTTGTGAATTCTGAGGACTGGAAGGCGCAACCCCGAGACCATTTGAGACATTTTGAGACCTGTGTTTTGAAGTGTTATGGTCTTCATATCCACCGGAGGCCCATGGACTGTGCATGCGCCAGGCTCCCATTGGAAGCGATCCAAATTCTGCAGGCAGCGACGGGCGCACAGCACTTCACCGGGCATGCTTTCAAGGGCATCATGTTTGGTGCTCAGCTTGATTCGAAACATTTGGGAAGCAAGAAGCAGTGACTCAAAATTGTGGAAAGACAAAGTGAATGGACCTTTGCATGACAGTCATGTTTGATTGTCATGCCAACGTTTTGAAGTTTTGAAGTTGCTCTTTTCATTTTTCGTTGATTTGTTAGGAAGTGGCGCAGTTGCTTTTGGAGCGGGGCAGCGATCCCAGGACAAAGGTGCGGGTGAGCCGTGGAAACTTGGTGATGGAAGGCTGGGGATGATGTATGGAGGATTTGGGGTGCTACTGGCTAAACCCACCATTTTATGATGTTGCAAGAGTCTTGTGGGACGCCAAATTCTCCACATTCCCTTCGGGTTTGTTGCGCAGCATGCTACATGCCGCTGTTGCAAGATATTCCCATCTCGGATCTCCCAATCTTGGTGGGCACTATCACCACGTGTGCACTGCACCATATGTTTTGATGGTAGGATCGCCATGGTGAGCTGCCCTTCGACATGGCTAGCAACGCTGAGACGCGCGCTGTCTTGGAGGTGTAAATCTGAACATCTTGGCACCGGCTGGCACTTGTGTTTTCTTGAACGAAAGATGGGCAACCCTCCTAGGGTAGTATGATTCGCATGATGGATGTGTGGTTGAAAGTTGGAAGCGATGAAGACTCAGCAACGCTTCTTCTTGAGCATCAGAAGATGTCAGTTCCATGCAAGTTGGTACTGTTTCCCTTACCGGTGCCTGCTTTGGAGGCCTGGGATATCACCAAGACAGACGCTTTGAAGGAGGCTTGAATGCTGTGACGGTATGACGTTGAACAGGGTTATGTAATAACCTCCTCAACACCCCGCCATGTCCAGGAAAGAACTGCAGCTTTGGATGCAGAGGATGAGAAGAATGTTCGCAACGAGGAGGTTGGGGCACCATGGAACACACCATGAATCGGGTGCAACATGGTTTGATCAGTTTCATTGTTTGACCTATACTTATCCTTGTCTCCTGCAGTTGTATAATTTGACAGACAGAGATGTGATGATCTGGTTGTGTCTTTGTTGAATCACCGCAACATGTGTCAGGAGCGCATGCAGCTGGCCCGACGGAAGGTCACTGAAAAACTGTGTGAACTGACAGAGCCTGGAGCTCAGATTTTCAAAAATCACGAGCCTTTTCGCATTTCTTGGGTGATTTTGGCGACTTCCCGTGCCGATGCCTTGAGGAAAGGCGAAAAGAGTCAATTGAAAGAGGAGCTCATGGATCTTGATCGCAAGGAGGTCCAGATGTGACTGGAGTCATGGGCCATATTAAGGAAAGGTAATAAATAATTAGTGAAATCTGAATGTGCTATCAGCAACTTTATTAACATTGAAGAAATCTGAGGCTCTAACGCTTGGAACCATGAATCTTTTTGCTCCAACCAACGTAAGTGGGACACCTTTGGAGATGGCAGAATCTCATCTTGTCTTCTTCTATTCTTTTAAAAAAGTACCAAAATCTGGGTATCCTCCATTTGGTTTGTTACCAAACCATTAGGAAATCTGAGATTCTCATGGCATGTGTTTGGCAATGTGCCACGATCGCCAGATGCAAGCCTATCGAGATGACCGAGGGAACAACATCCTTCACTTGGCTGCTGTCCACGGTGCGACCTTTATCATGCGAACGCCAACCTCTGGTTGTGCAAGAGTTTCTGATAGGGTTCTTACAGAAAGCAAAGGTTGCAACAGTTGGAACTGCTTCAATAAGACCATGGAACACTGGAAGATCATTTGCAAACATGACGGACTAGAACCTTCTGTTACAACGACATACTTAGTGGGGAAGTGTTTGCATTTTGAATACTTGCGTAGAAAAAGCGAGAGGCAGACAAGAGATCACTACGATGCTTTTGGAAGAGTTCGGCGGCTGCCCCAAACATTCTCCAAAGCCAGAGACCACTTGACCAGTGGGCTCCGATTCCCGGGCTCCGTGTGCCCAGGCTTTGGAATCAATCCTCGAGATTCAAAGGGTTGGACCCCCATTGCCATCGCTGCTTTTCACGGTCACAAAAAGATTTGCCAGGCTTGGAACAGATTGCTGAAACATGCTGAAAGCATCTTTTGTTTACAGAACAATCGCCAAAGCTTGGAGAACTTCGCCGACAGGTGTTGATGACAAAGAAGGCAGACCCAAACATCGAGAATGCATACAGGCAGACCGGCAGAGTTTCTGTGCGAAAATGATATCGCTCCTTGCAAGCCAGGAAGGATGCATTTGCCATCGCCAAAGACGACGAGATTCGAGAGGTGCTAAAAGGCAGGGCTTCCTGAAGGGTTCACCAGGGATGTTGTATGGTCTGGATCAGGAAGATGGATTGACTTCACAAGTAAAATACAGTAAATAAAGTCTACTTCTAGTATTTGGGATGGGATATCCAGGTTTATCTTCAATTTTTAGGATAGCATTTGGGTCGTTCCTTTCCTTGTCATCAAGTGCTGGCAAGCTGAGGGTCCAAGGGATCTGACCTTCACTGCAGAAACGCTGAAACGAGGTGTTGATGCTCCTGCAGAGGCTGAAAGGTTCTCAGTGGAACATGGGGTAGAATCGATGGCAAAATGACTATTTACAAAAAGTAGTAAGTAGATGAAACATCATGAAAATTTTGATCCAAGATGCACAAATTATCTAAGACAATTTGAAAGACTCCAAGGAAACCCACGAAGATCTGACAGGTTTTACTGCAAATCAGTGACGAATCCTTCCGTACCTTTCCAACTTTCGGATTTCTTCATCAGTGAGGCACCTCTTGCAGCCTCCCCAAGTGAAGTCATCACAACGATGGAATCCGCAGGTGCCTTGCAAGATGCTCACCACGTCTCGAAATCTCACAATTAACTTCCTAGCTGCTGCTTCCCTTTGCTTCCCAACATTTTCAGAAAAAAGACAGTTGCGATCAACAGGTGCAGAAGAGGCAGAAACTGATAAGCCCAAGGCGTGGGATAGAAGAGTGTGTTGTTTCGGCTGCTGCTTAGACTTTAGCACCTAGGCGAAAGCAAAGGGGAAGGCACCAGGGATGGGCCAAAGGGTGGAAGAAGCAGAGATGGTGAAGGATCCTTAGTCAGTCTGTAGTCAAGGCGGCGTCAAGAAATCACGGTATCACACTTGACAGGGGATACATGTGAGGCCTCTCACTGCAGATACAATGACAATTGCGGGGTTATATACAACAAATTACAACAACTGGACTCAGCAGACTTGCAAAATGCATCCGACTATAACCGACTCCCGAAGTCATTTTCAGAATTCACAGCAAACTTGTTCTCATGGCTTATCAGCTGGCCTTTTGTCACTTTTTTGGTCCAAGAAAAAATCATTTCTATATTTTTTTTGACGCCTGAGATTCCCAGTATTCTGGACGATTTATGATTGCGTGTGCTTTCATGTTTTCCCATGTTTGTTCGAAATCACTGACCTTAACATCCAGAGTTGCTTCGCAGTTGGGATACAGGCCAAAGCAGCTTCCAAATCCAGCTCAGCTCTCAGAAGTGCAGGGGGGCGAGACATAAGATAAACATCACAATCGGGACTTGGAAACACCTTGTAACAGTAACACCATTTTTTCAAAGGCACCAGACGCACAACAGATGCTCTGCAGGTGGCAAAGCGAAAGCGAAAGCAAAGGCTCGATAGCCTGGATGGCGTTTCACTGCTCCTTGGCAAAGCCAAGAAGATGCGAAGGTCAAAGCAACGGTTAAAAACGCAACGGTATGCATTCACGGGCTTCTAGACTGTGCATTGAGCAGTTATTCCATTGCCTTCAAGGCTCTCATTGATTCAGCTCAAGCCGTGTGCTTCAACAGAACTTTACATAGTAGGGCTATCCTATGCGCATGGACTATCGGTAGGACTAGCCATGGGACTAGCTTGAGACTAGCTGTACATAGGACTATCCGTGCATACATGTTCAAAGTAATCTATACAGATCTTGCATGTGATTAGACATCTATGGATCTCGGTTTTGCGTAATATCAATATATCACATCATATACACTTATACACCAACACTGTAGAGGCCAGAGGAGCCTTCTTTTGTAGATGTGTGGGAGGTCAAAGATACAGCAGGATGCATGATCAGGGCGCCTTGGTGGCGACCACTGTAGCCTGTTCCTCCAGATGGAAGACCCAATAGAGCCAGTAGAGCCAAGCACAGGACAACGTTACAACGTTCATGAAACGCCCATTGAGTCACGTTTTATGATGGGAATGTAGATACTCGTACCACGAAGTTTACACGGCCTTGTCAGCATTTGCCGGTGCTTGGCACCAGCGTGACTGCAGGACTAAACCTCGCGCGCAGCAAGCAGGCCTTCAAGATGTGCATTTTCACACCTACTGGGGAATGCTGGGGTTCATCTATTGGGATGCTCCCAAATTTCAATTTCCTGCACGAGTAGATCATCTCTATTTCTAAGATTCTATTCTCAAGTTGGAAGACTCCAAGGCTACGGACGAAAACATGATGACAATATCAATAACAATGCCAGAAGTAGTGGTGGTGGTGGTAGTGGTGGCAGTGGTCGCCGGGGTCGCCGGGGTCGCCGGGGTAGCACGGGTNTAGTAGTAGTAGTAGTAGTAGTAGTAGTAGTAGTTTCTGGCAGTAGGAAGAAAGCACTACACAATGAACTATCGATTTGGCACTCACTATTTGCAATTCTGGAACAGTAAGACTCTCGACTGTGTGAGGAGAGCCAAAATCCGATTGGCATTCGTTGAAACTGGCGTTGATGAGTTTCAATGCCGACAAACGCACAGGCAATCATAGCCAGATTTCGTCAAAAAGACAATCCGATCCTGGCCTGCATTAGGCCCCTTCCATGGCTTCATGAGATGAAATTGATGACAGATTCTCAAAGAACTGCCTTCGCAATATGCATCGTTTATGCTTTCCCCAGAGCGATATTTTGCCATGTGCTTTGTGTTTGGAGGTCAACTTTGGTCGAGCATGTGCCAGACGACCAGTTGTCAGTGGACTTCCTTGCAGGAGTGGCCAAACATGACCTGTTCACTTACTGATGGCAGCAACACATTTGATGTACAATTCCTGGGATGGTAGGTCAATCCACTTGAATCGATCCATCGCAAGACTGCATATGCAGAAAATTCACTGTGTTGCTCTTCCGTTGTCCATCCGAGCAAAGAACATGTTGTGAATGGCCCACAGGACCAGATACTGCGGTTCTTTTCATCAGCTTGAAATTCCAGCACCTCACCAAGCATAGCAAAACATGCAAAAAATACGTTCGGATGCTGTTGTCAGGCGTTTTGAATTGTCCTGTTGCCTGACATTGGACAACTCAGTCCTTTCAGAATCAGCATTGAAATGAGGCGGGTGCATCAAGATTACCTAGCCCGGCGCCTAAAATCTCTAGGCAAGGATTGCCAATGTCCGGCTGAGGGAATCAACCACAAGCTTATTGAAGATGTGGTGAGTTGCGAGTGGAAGTGATTTGTAATTTGTTGGCAGGCGAATGGCGAAATCGGATTTTGCTTTGCAGGGTAGACATCGAGCAACCGGATGAAGCGTTGGAACAGGCCGTCAGTTTCGTCATGTTGCGTCCCCTTTCGTTCCTGGAAGTTGGAAAGCAGGTGACCCTGACCGCGTTTCACGGAAAACTGTCCTTGCTACTGGCTTGGACCGATGCGGAGGCTCTGAATGTCAATGTAGGGATGTTGCCCGACCTCCACTTCTGAGCAATAGACACGTCAAGACAGTGCCACTTTGTTGAGGGCATGATAAAGTGATGTTGAGAAACGTCCAAAAAGTATGGACAATCGAAAAAAATCGATGATAGTCGATGCCATTCTTGAACTCTGAGCACCAACATTCCATGGAAAGGCAGCTGCCTACCTGGAGACATTGCACAGATACCAAAGCAAGGGTGCAGAGGCTCGACACTATTGAGTCATGAGAACACAAAATGACACTTGAGTGGAACGGTGAAGACCTCATGTTTTGAACTGTTCGAACGGACTAGCCAACGAGCTCTATAAAATCCGAGACCATTTGGCCGTTTTCATTTTACTGTAACACATGTTCTAATTTTGCCGCGTGGCACCAGCACCAGTCTTCAGGCTTTGAGAGGCCGCTTGACCCAAGGAGATCATCATGCGCGACTGTTGGAGGTGCTGACCACGGTGAAGGCACAATGAAATATCCTGGAAAAGCCAGAAAAAAACAATGGATTTGGATGAGAAACTTTGTTCTAAGAAACTCAAAAGAAGAAGTTTCTGCAATATTTTGGTCATGCAAGAGTGGCAGGGCATCAACAAGACAGATGCTGCAGTCCTTGCGGGTCGTTTTGGGTTGGCCTGCCCTGTTTATCAGATCATTGATGCACCCGTTGTGTCCACTGTGCTATGCACAACGAAATTGGCTGATTTGCAGGTCCTTGGCCGGCGTTGCCAAAGCCAATCAGGAGGTCATTGTCTCGGTCGCCAAAGCATTGCCAGGATTTGAGGTTGAAGAGTTGAATTGAGTAGCTCTCGTTTTGGGTGGGGACTTCAAACTGCGTTATTTGTCATCATTTACCAATTTACCATCCAAAGATTCTATGAGATTTCTTTCCAAAGAAACCTGGGAAGTTGGAAGATCCAACCACATTGCAGCTCAGGATCTGCTGCGCTGCAGTGGCATCGGAGACAAGAAAGTGCCTGGAAGGGATGCTTCTGTCTTGATGGTTTCCAGCTTCCATTGACATCCAATGACTGCATGAAAGAAAAAGGTAAATATGAGCAAATGATGACGGCAATGACAGGGACATTAGTTGTTTATAGCATTGTCTCCAGATTTTGCTTCAACCTCTAGGTGCGACAGTTGGCAAATGTCTTCCACAAGCCATTCTTCCCTCAGTGAGCGCTGCTGAGAAGTAAATTCTTTGAACAAATCCCGAGTGCAGGAGTGCTTGGTTTTCTGAAAGAGATTGTACATAGTTACATAGTCATGTCTGATAGCTGAAGCGCGAGCCAAAGCTGTCGCATTGGAGAAAAGTTATACACTACTTGCACTGACTCGTCACGAAGCAGCTGTGAGAAGTGCAGTCATCATTCCTGCATATTTTAGGGAACTTCATATTGAAAAACTTTGCAGCAGTCTCTGCTGGTCTTGCAGCCATTCCGGTCTCTAGCCTTTCACGGCAAGGACAATATAACCCAAACTGCACAATCACAGTTACTTTTTCAGTTTTTCAGAAGTTTTTCATATTTTATGACACTTCTACTGTTACTTGAATTGCTTTGTGCTGCGTACTCTTTGGAAGTCTTTCCCCATTGTCGACGTGTAGCACGTCACTTCGATTTGCGAAGCTGCAATGGGGGTGACTTGGCAGCAAAGTGACCAAGCTCAACAAATTCAGCACTTCGCGGCTTCAATCTTGATGTCAATCTAGCCGCATGAACACACGAAAGCAAACATCCCAATCTTTACAGCGCTACTAACACCTTAGTATTTTGCCATATACCTTCACCTTCCTTGGCCTCAAGGTTTCAAGGCAAAGACCGTCCACAGCTGACATTGGGGATATCCCACAGCCAGGAGCTTGGACTTTTGCAGGATACTAACTCATATTCAATTTGAAATGATAATATGACTTGACCTTTGAGCTAGTGCTGGTTGTTGGATTTAGGGATTAAGATGGATTAAAGAATTTGGAATGCCCGTGCTATGAAAAAGCATAGAAAACTAAAATAAAAACAGCAAAACATACCATAAAAACATCTCTCACAATACATCACACAACCTAAATAAAACTAAATATGCCTAAAGGGTGCCCCCTGCCCACAACACCCCTACAAAGGGCGCCCACACTCCATAAAACTACTCGCAATTACGCCACCTAGCAGAAACTAAGAAAACCTACAAACGACAAAAAAACAACAAACAACTAAACAAAACTAAAAACAACTAAAACCTAAAGACTCCCAAAAATGTCCTACCCTCTTTTGGCCGCCTTGCTCTAATCCAATAAACTTTTCCTGGCCAGGAAATTTTTTAGGCCCTGAGAAGGCCAAAGAAGGCGTCAAATGATGAGCTAAGCAAAGGGTTCACAACAGGAATGCCCATGAAACAATATAAAACACTTATCCCTCAGAGACCGTGCGGATCAAAGGCAGACTTTTTGATTTCATAAGTTGCTTTCCAATTAAATTAGAGATGAAAGGAGCTCAAGAGCAACTTGCTGTGCATGGTTGGTTTTGGAAGTACGATGATGTGCCACTCTGACTTGTGGATGAGGTCCCACACACCATTTTGCTAGCGTCGGTCCGATTTCTGGTCACAGACACAGCTACCTGGCTAAAACTGTCGAAAGATATGCGACCTTCATTAACTTATATTGACTTCTCTTTTTTGGATTCCCACATATTTTGGTTTCGGGGATGTTTCTATGAGAGTTGAAACGCAATGGCCATTCCTGGACCCAGGTGACCCAGGTTACCCAGATGATGCAAACGAGGCGAAATGGAAAGAGAAAGACATTGAACATCAGGTGAGCATCATGGTATCTTGATCATTCTTAGAAGCACGCAGTTTCAGATGACATCAGATGACATTCTGAGCTTTTGCATCCTTTTGCATTCTTTTCACTTTGCTTGTTGAATGGCCGGCCCAAGCAAACTGACAGGTCAAAAACTGTTCTGCCCCTGACTTTCTTCCCCTCACATCCTGTCGCCATGCAGTTCATCCGAGCACTTGCAGCCATTGGCCTTGCATGGGTGGCATCTCTTTCCCTTCAGGGATGCAGTGAGAGCACTGATTCTGTCAGCGCGGAAACGGCCACCATGACGATGACCGAGACCATGACCATGACCATGACGATGACCACCACCATGACGATGACCATGACCAGCACTTCAACTGTGGTGGCATGATCCAGGATGACTTTTGGAGACTGAGCACCAAAGCGGGCATTTTTGAGACTATGAGTCTGTAATTAACATCAGCAGCTGCCGGGTGAACGCAGTGACACTGCAAAAATATTCAAAAGGGAAATTAGATCGTGTGACATTGGGATGGTTTTTTAGATTCTTCAAACGGCAATATACTATAATTTCATCCAATCCGCATGCAATCACCTCCGCAACAGGCGGGGAAAAGCTCCGGAAAAGGCAGTGCTGGCATAGCACAACGAAACCTGCATACTCCCCTGCAAGGATGTACCACGAGGGTCAACCCGACCAATCCGACATTTTGGAGAACCCTCCAGTGCTGCTGGCTTCAAGGTGAAAAAGAAACTTGAAGATCCAGCACTTTTTTGTCAGAGAGGATTTTCAGAAGGTTTGAGATGAAGACATTTGCACAGGAGCCTAGTAGCATCTAGCAGTTGCATCCGGAGTCTTGATGAACTTGCCCGCGAAGCTGTGTTTCGCTGTTGTGTTAGGCTGAACCTTCGGAAGACCTGGAGGTCGGTTATGGATGGTTATGGTGACTAATGACAAAGGCAAAGAAACTCAAAACAGAAGTGCCTCGTTTTATATTTGTACTGTAATTACTACAATATGAGAGCAACTCACTTAACTTAAGTAGAAGCATTTTGAAAGTGGAAGCAAATTGCCGGGTTCTTTCAACTTTCAAGGGAACTCCTGACTAGGTTTGATCCGAAAGACTCTTTTCGTCTGGTGGTGGCAACAAAACAGGAGGAGCCAGCATTCTTGAAGTTGACCCAGGCGAAACTGATTCCAACGTTGTTTCAACTATTCAGAAGTTAACCCACTCGTGACAACTCTAGGAGCCACCAGCAAAGCTGGCGGAGCAAATGGAGATCCTCAAGGCCTACCCAGTTGCCCTGCGTTTTTCAGTCACCAACACAAAGGGGTACCAGCTGGTAAACTAGCTAAATTTGAGATCATTCCGTGAACTTGAATCACCGAAATAAGAGGCTGCTCATCTCAGACCCCAGGATAACATCTTATTGTGGTTGTTTCATTGGTATTTTGATCATTCCTAGAAGCACGCAGTTTCATGTGCGTTGTCGAATTGTAGAATCTAGAGACAGATGACATCAGATGACATCAGATGACATTCTGAGCTTTTGCATCCTTTTGCATTCTTTTCACTTTGCTTGTTGAATGGCCGGCCCAAGCAAACTGACAGGTCAAAAACTGTTCTGCCCCTGACTTTCTTCCCCTCACATCCTGTCGCCATGCAGTTCATCCGAGCACTTGCAGCCATTGGCCTTGCATGGGTGGCATCTCTTTCCCTTCAGGGATGCAGTGAGAGCACTGATTCTGTCAGCGCGGAAACGGCCACCATGACGATGACCGAGACCATGACCATGACGATGACCACCACCATGACGATGACCATGACCAGCACTTCAACTGTGGTGGCATGATCCAGGATGACTTTTGGAGACTGAGCACCAAAGCGGGCATTTTTGAGACTATGAGTCTGTAATTAACATCAGCAGCTGCCGGGTGAACGCAGTGACACTGCAAAAATATTCAAAAGGGAAATTAGATCGTGTGACATTGGGATGGTTTTTTAGATTCTTCAAACAGCAATATACTATAATTTCATCCAATCCGCATGCAATCACCTCCGCAACAGGCGGGGAAAAGCTCCGGAAAAGGCAGTGCTGGCATAGCACAACGAAACCTGAATACTCCCCTGTAAGGATGTACCACGAGCTCAAAGGGTCAACCCGACCAATCTGTCATCTTGGAGAACCCTACAGTGCTGCTGGCTTCAAGGTGAAAAAGAAACTTGCAGATCCAGCACTTTTTTGTCAGAGAGGATTTTCAGAAGGTTTGAGATGAAGACATTTGCACAGGAGCCTAGTAGCATCTAGCAGTTGCATCCGGAGTCTTGATGAACTTGCCCGCGAAGCTGTGTTTCGCTGTTGTGTTAGGCTGAACCTTCGGAAGACTTNCCGGGTGAACGCAATGACACTGCAAAAATATTCAAAAGGGAAATTAGATCGTGTGACATTGGGATGGTTTTTTAGATTCTTCAAAAGGCAATATACTATATTTCATCCAATCCGCATGCAATCACCTCCGCAACAGGCGGGGAAAAGCTCCGGAAAAGGCAGTGCTGGCATAGCACAACGAAACCTGCATACCCCCCTGCAAGGATGTACCACGAGCTCAAAGGGTCAACCCGACCAATCTGTCATCTTGGAGAACCCTACAGTGCTGCTGGCTTCAAGGTGAAAAAGAAACTTGCAGATCCAGCACTTTTTTGTCAGAGAGGATTTTCAGAAGGTTTGAGATGAAGACATTTGCACAGGAGCCTAGTAGCATCTAGCAGTTGCATCCGGAGTCTTGATGAACTTGCCCGCGAAGCTGTGTTTCGCTGTTGTGTTAGGCTGAACCTTCGGAAGACTTGGAGGTCGGTTATGGATGGTTATGGTGACTTGTGGCTAATGATGCCGGCACGAAAATAAAAACCAGAATGCCTTTTTCCCCCACAACCCTCCTACCATTTCATCAATGCAGGATATTTTGACATTTACACCGGACTATATGAGAGCAGCCCTGCATGGTCAGGTTCCTGGCATCCGAGCAATCAACGCATTCTTCAGGAGTGGCTTCCTCCACTTAGACTTGTTTTCTGGTGCACACTTGTCATGTCAGGATGACGGGTTTGATTCTGAAAGTAAGGCTTCAACTTGGTGAACAGAGTGTTTTGCGAAGTGGAATCCGTCCCGTCTTCTGGAGTTTGGATGTGAAAGATGCGAAAGGCATCAACAAGACAGATGCTGCAGCCCTTGCGGGTCGTTTTGGGTTGGCCTGCCCTGTTTATCAGATCATGCACCTGTCGTGTCCACTGTGCTTAGCACAACGAAATTGGCGGATTTGCAGGTCCTTGGCCGGCGTTACCAAAGCCAATCAGGAAGGTCATCGTCTCGGCCGCCAAACCATTGCCAGGATTTGAGGAGGTTGAAGAGTTGAACTGAGTAGCTCTCGTTTTGGGTTCTGTCATCATTTACCATCCAAAGATTCTATGACATTTCTTTCTAGCAAAGAAACCTGGTTGGAAGTTGGAAGATCCAATGTATACATCCGATGACTGATGAAAGAATAAAAAGGTAAATACGAGGGACATTTGTTGTTTATAGCAGCGAAACCTTTTGCCCAGAAACTGACCGAGAGAGAAGCGAAGGTTTCTTTCTGGGTGGTTGGAACAGGGGAGCAGACATTGTCTCCAGATTTTGCTTCAACCTCTAGGTGCGACAGCTGGCAAATGTCTTCCACAAGCCATTCTTCCCTCAGTGAGCGCTACTGAGAAGTAAATTCTTTGAACAAATCCCGAGTGCAGGAGTGCTTGGTTTTCTGAAAGAGATTGTACATAGTTACATAGTCATGTCTGATAGCTCAAGCGCGAGCCAAAGCTGTCGCATTGGAGAAAAGTTATACACTACTTGCACTGACTCGTCACGAAGCAGCTGTGAGAAGTGCAGTCATCATTCCTGCATATTTTAGGAAACTTCATATTGAAAAACTTTGCAGCAGTCTCTGCTGGTCTTGCAGCCATTCCGGTCTCTAGCCTTTCACGGCAAGGACAATATAACCCAAACTGCACAATCACAGTTACTTTTTCAGTTTTTCAGAAGTTTTTCATATTTTATGACACTTCTACNTTAGGGATTAAGATGGATTAAAGAATTTGGAATGCCCGTGCTATGAAAAAGCATAGAAAACTAAAATAAAAACAGCAAAAAATAACATAAAAACATCTCTCACAATACATCACACAACCTAAATAAAACTAAATATGACTAAAGGGTGCCCCCTACCCACAACAGGAATGCCCATGAAACAATATAAAACAGCTATCCCTCAGAGACGGACCGTGCGGATCAAAGGCAGACTTTTTGATTTCATAACTTGCTTTCCAATTAAAGTAGAGATGGTTGGACACTATTTTATCCGCTATCCTCAAAACTCAACGCCATTGCTTTCCTACAAAATCAATCATGTTGAAGGGATTCAGGGGGCTCCTAGTTGTCAGACATACCCATAGTGTTGTGCACCATATTATCCACCACAAAAGGCACCATATTATTCACGTACCCCTGAGTAACAAAGAAACCCATTGCCATTGGCAACTATTTGCGACTACCGCTCACTTTGTAGAGGTGGTGGTGGCAAAGGGCATCAACCTCACTGCGAGGTGCGCCCGGTCGGGCAGGTGGGGGTTGCCCAGGCAATCATGAAAGCTTGTCCTATCCCAACTTCTGACAAGTTAAGTAGGACCAGGCAATTCACAACTACTTGTAGTTGAGCCAAAGTGTCGAACATGATGGAACATGTCAGAGCTTGAAACATGGAACTTCTTGGCCGCCTCTATAGCCATTTGCAAACATCAAGACCTTTACCCTCAGCGTTTCATTGCTTGGTGTTCCTACGTGCAAGCCGAGAGGGATACACAAGCAGGTCTATACTTGAACATCTTGGCAAAAATCGATCTCGATGCTCCCGAATCAGCAACAGTCACAAGAGCCACGAGGTGAAGCAGCCGCGGCAAGCAAAGAGGAGAAGGTCCAAGAAGAGGCAAAACCCAAGGCTCAAGCAAAGGGAAAAGACCGTGAAGCCCAAGATGATCAAAAGACTGATGATGAGGTGGAGCAACCCAGCTTTGGCCGTCCTCAGAATTTCCAGCCGCATGGTAGCTCTGGAGATTTGAAAAAGGAGGTTGAAGTTCACAATAATTTGACAGTAGCTGTCGAGCACAGGCTGGGAAGCACTGTACCCAGAAGGAAGGGTTAGATTTGAGACCCCTTCTGTCCTGGATGTCGCCACCCGCTTGCGGGAGAACCATGACATGACATTAGTGGCAGTTGCAGTGTGGAAGGTGTGGCTCCTGCGCGTGTCCGAGGCTTTCTTTCCCCGCAGCAAGGGAGTTCATGGGAGTTCATTGAAGCAGAGCAAAGGGAGTTGGATCATCAAGCCAGGCTAGAAGAGAAAAGTTTGCAGAACATGCATAAGGCATTTGCGGAAAACAGGAAAGAAAACCGTATCTGGTTGTATGTGTGTGGCGTCGGCCCCCTAGTTCTGTTGCTGGTTGGCACCTTTCTGTTTGAGGTGACAATCTACTCCGACGCAGTGATTCTCAGCTCCGGAGCCGTGTTGTTGTTCTGCTTTACTTGCCTCACAGCCCTTTGTGTTCCTCAAGAGGCTCAGACCGCAGCAGCCCTTGAAGAGAAAAGTCTTGGTGAAGATGCAGGAAAAATTGCTGAGAATCATGATCTCATTTCTATGTTTTCTAAGTGCACCTTTGTGCTGGCCGGGGCTTGGCTCATTGTCATAGCCGTGATGCAAAGCATCAATGGGTTTCCGTTGGTCGTCTTGATCCTTGCGCCTCCTCTGTTGGTCCTGTGCATATTCCGCTGGGGAGTGGGCGCAGACCTAACCGAGGAGGACAAGTCAAACAGGGTTCAAGAACTGACCCAAAAGATTTCCAAGAACACCATTGTGTTCGAAGGCAGAGTTTTGGGCAGCAATCCATGCGTTTGCTCTTGGCCTGGTAAATATATGAATCTGCGTGGGATGCCCTAGTGGAATCCAGCCAAAACGGCAACATGAGCGCAGCTGTGGTATTTCTTCCAGAAGGCTCCGAGCACTTTGGCAGCCACGATCGCATACCGCGACACTGCCGATTTGAAGGAGATTGCTGGTGCACCCCGATCTATGGTGAGAAAAAACCATGGGGGTGCAGGTGGTGGACTCTTTGGCTTGCCAACATTGAAGAGGCTGTTCAGCAGAAGGCTGAGTTAAAGGTTTACTTCTTCGAGGGGAAGAAGAACCAGGAAAGGTCCAAATGTTTGCCGCTGCTGGTAAGGAGCACAAAGACAGAGAAGCCATTTACAGAAAAAAGGAGGACTTCGAAGAGTCCATGGAGTTTCAGGATGCAGTCAAGGCTGGCCTGAAGAATCTTTCCAAATTCAAACGCGGGGATTCCTCATCGGAATACAGCCGGGAAGTGCAACGTCTCTTTTTAGCCTGGCTGCCGCAGGAGGACCGCAAAGTCCTCGAGGAATCAGAAGGATTAGGAAACTCCCAAAAGGCCGAAGTTGCATGGCTGGAGATGAAGGGCTACCCATATACTGCCGTGGAGATTGATGAGAAAGAATGGACAGGCAAAGTTGTCACTAAGCCATCACCGAAGGTGATTGGTGTTGCAGAACCCTGTCACACCCTTGAGATTTCACAGGAGGTGATTGGTGGTGCAGAACCCTCTCACAGCCCAGGGATTGATGAGAAAGAAAGGACCCAGCCATTTCAGGAGGTGATTGGTGTTGCAGAACCCTCTCACACCCTTGAGATTTCACAGGAGGTGATTGGTGGTGCAGAACCCTCTCACAGCCCAGAGATTGATGAGAAAGAAAGGACTGGCAAAGTTGTCACCCAGCCATCGCCGAAGGTGATTGGTGTTGCAGAACCCTGTCACAGCCAAATCGATGAAACCTGAGCTTGCAGTTCTTGCATGTGCTTGTATGTTTGTTTCCTACCAACCTCAACCAACAAAGTCACCATTTCGCAGCTTCAATTAGATTTTTTTGCAATTTTCTGTACAATTTTCTCCCAGATACCTTCACCTTCCTTGGCCTCAAGGTATATCCCCACAGCCTGGAGCTTGGACTTTTGCACGATACTAACTCATATTCAATTTGAAATGAGAATATGACTTGACCTTTGAGCTAATGGTGGTTGTTGGATTTAGTTTTTACACATCAAGGAATTTGGAATGCCCATAAACAATTGTCCCTCAGAGACCGTGCTTTCCAATTAGATTAGAGATGAAAGGAGCTCAACAGCAACTTGCTGTGCATGGTTGCCACTCTGACTTGTGGATGAGGCGTCCCACACACCATTTTGCTAGCGTTGGTCCGGTTTCTGGTCACAGACACAGCTACCTGGCTAAAACTGTGGAATGATATGTGATGTGTAGTACTGTAGTACGTTGCTTCCATTGATTTGGATTGCCTGATGATCATCAACTTATAATGACATCTTTTTTTTTTTGGATTCCCAACTATTTTTGTTTCGGGGATGTTTCAATGAGAGTTGAAACGCAATGGCCATTCCTGGACCCGGGTGACCCAGGTTACCCAGATGATGCAAACGAGGCCCCGAAATGGAAAGAGAAAGACATTGAACATCAAGTGAACAGCATGGTATCTTGATCATTCGTAGAAGCATGCAGCTTCATGTACCTTGTCGAATTGCAGAATCCAGAGACAGATGACATCA
Source organism: Breviolum minutum Mf 1.05b.01 (assembly GCA_000507305.1). Classification (NCBI taxonomy): domain Eukaryota; class Dinophyceae; order Suessiales; family Symbiodiniaceae; genus Breviolum; species Breviolum minutum. Next base: position 35,858 of record DF240525.1, on the reverse strand, counting down.
GATGACATCAGATGACATTCTGAGCTTTTGCATCTTTTTGCATTCTTTTCATTTTGGTTGTTGAATGGCCGGCCCAAGCAAACTGACAGGTCAAAAACTGTTCTGCCCCTGACTTTCTTCCCCTCACATCCTGTCGCGATGCAGTTCATCCGAGCACTTGCAGCCATTGGCCTTGCATGGGTGGCATCTCTTTCCCTTCAGGGATGCAGTGAGAGCACTGATTCTTCTGTCAGCGCGGACACGGAGACAGTCACGATGACCACCACCATGACCATGACGATGACCACCACCATGACCATGACGGAGACCATGACCAGCACTTCAACTGTGGTGGCATGATCCAGGATGACTTTTGGAGACTGAGCACCAAAGCGGGCACTTTTGAGACTATGAGTCTGTAATTAACACCAGCAGCTGCCGGGTGAACGCAGTGACACTGCAAAAATATTCAAAAGGGAAATTAGATCGTGTGACATTGGGATGGTTTTTTAGATTCTTCAAACGGCAATATACTATAATTTCATCCAATCCGCATGCAATCACCTCCGCAACAGGCGGGGAAAAGCTCCGGAAAAGGCAGTGCTGGCATAGCACAACGAAACCTGCATACTCCCCTGCAAGGATGTACCACGAGGGTCAACCCGACCAATCCGACATTTTGGAGAACCCTCCAGTGCTGCTGGCTTCAAGGTGAAAAAGAAACTTGAAGATCCAGCATTTTTTTGTCAGAGAGGATTTTCAGAAGGTTTGAGATGAAGACATTTGCACAGGAGCTTAGTAGCATCTAGCAGTTGCATCCGGAGTCTTGATGAACTTGCCTGCGAAGCTGTGTTTCGCTGTTGTGGTAGGCTGAACCTTCGGAAGACCTGGAGGTGGGTTATAGATGGTTATGGTGACTAATGACAAACGCAAAGAAACTCAAAACAGAAGTGCCTTGTTTTATATTTGTACTGTAATTACTACAATATGAGAGCAGCTCACTTAACTTAAGTAGAAGCATTTTGAAAATGGAAGCAAATTGCCGGGTTCTTTCAACTTTCAAGGGAACTCCTGACTAGGTTTGATCCGAAAGACTCTTTTCGTCTGGTGGTGGCAACAAAACAGGAGGAGCCAGCATTCTTGAAGTTGACCCAGGTGAAACTGATTCCAACGTTGTTTCAACTATTCAGAAGTTAACCCACTCGTGACAACTCTAGGAGCCACCAGCAAAGCTGGCGGAGCAAATGGTGATCCTCAAGGCCTACCCAGTTGGCCTGCGTTTTTCAGTCACCAACGCAAAGGGGCAACAGCTGGTAAACTAGCTAAATTTGAGATCATTCCGTGAACTTGAATCACCGAAATAAGAGGCTGCTCATCTCAGACCTCAGGATAACATCTTATTGTGGTTGTTTCATTGGTATTTTGATCATTCCTAGAAGCACGCAGTTTCATGTGCGTTGTCGAATTGTAGAATCTAGAGACAGATGACATCAGATGACATCAGATGACATTCTGAGCTTTTGCATCCTTTTGCATTCTTTTCACTTTGCTTGTTGAATGGCCGGCCCAAGCAAACTGACAGGTCAAAAACTGTTCTGCCCTTGACTTTCTCTGTCGCCATGCAGTTCATCCGAGCACTTGCAGCCATTGGCCTTGCATGGGTGGCATCTCTTTCCCTTCAGGGATGCAGTGAGAGCACTGATTCTTCTGTCAGCGCGGACACGGAGACAGTCACGATGACCACCACCATGACCATGACGATGACCACCACCATGACCATGACGGAGACCATGACCAGCACTTCAACTGTGGTGGCATGATCCAGGATGACTTTTGGAGACTGAGCACCAAAGCGGGCACTTTTGAGACTATGAGTCTGTAATTAACATCAGCAGCTGCCGGGTGAACGCAGTGTGTGACACTGCAAAAGTATTCAAAAGGGAAATTAGATCGTGTGACATTGGGATGGTTTTTTAGATTCTTCAAAAGGCAATATACTATAATTTCATCCAATCCGCATGCAATCACCTCCGCAACAGGCGGGGAAAAGCTCCGGAAAAGGCAGTGCTGGCATAGCACAACGAAACCTGCATACTCCCCTGCAAGGATGTACCACGAGGGTCAACCCGACCAATCCGACATTTTGGAGAACCCTCCAGTGCTGCTGGCTTCAAGGTGAAAAAGAAACTTGCAGATCCAGCACTTTTTTGTCAGAGAGGATTTTCAGAGGGTTTGAGATGAAGACATTTGCACAGGAGCCTAGTAGCATCTAGCAGTTGCATCCGGAGTCTTGATGAACTTGCCCGCGAAGCTGTGTTTCGCTGTTGTGTTAGGCTGAGCCTTCGGAAGACCTGGAGGTGGGTTATAGATGGTTATGGTGACTAATGACAAACGCAAAGAAACTCAAAACAGAAGTGCCTTGTTTTATATTTGTACTGTAATTACTACAATATGAGAGCAGCTCACTTAACTTAAGTAGAAGCATTTTGAAAATGGAAGCAAATTGCCGGGTTCTTTCAACTTTCAAGGGAACTCCTGACTAGGTTTGATCCGAAAGACTCTTTTCGCCTGGTGGTGGCAACAAAACAGGAGGAGCCAGCATTCTTGAAGTTGACCCAGGCGAAACTGATTCCAACGTTGTTTCAACTATTCAGAAGTTAACCCACTCGTGACAACTCTAGGAGCCACCAGCAAAGCTGGCGGAGCAAATGGTGATCCTCAAGGCCTACCCAGTTGCCCTGCGTTTTTCAGTCACCAACACAAATTTGACTAAATTTGAGATCATTCCGTGAACTTGAATCACCGAATTAAGAGGCTGCTCATCTCAGACCTCAGGAGAACATCTTATTGTGGTTGTTTCATTGGTATTTTGATCATTCCTGGAAGCACGCAGTTTCATTTGTTGAATTGTAGAATCTAGAGACAGATGACATCAGATGACATCAGATGACATTCTGAGCTTTTGCATCCTTTTGCATTCTTTTCATTTTGGTTGTTGAATGGCCGGCCCAAGCAAACTGACAGGTCAAAAACTGTTCTGCCCTTGACTTTCTTCTCCTCACATCCTGTCGCCATGCAGTTCATCCGAGCACTTGCAGCCATTGGCCTTGCATGGGTGGCATCTCTTTCCCTTCAGGGATGCAGTGAGAGCACTGATTCTTCTGTCAGCGCGGACACGGAGACAGTCACGATGACCACCACCATGACCATGACGATGACCACCACCATGACCATGACGGAGACCATGACCAGCACTTCAACTGTGGTGGCATGATCCAGGATGACTTTTGGAGACTGAGCACCAAAGCGGGCATTTTTGAGACTATGAGTCTGTAATTAACATCAGCAGCTGCCGGGTGAACGCAGTGACACTGCAAAAATATTCAAAAGGGAAATTAGATCGTGTGATATTGGGATGGTTTTTTAGATTCTTCAAAAGGCAATATACTATATTTCATCCAATCCGCATGCAATCACCTCCGCAACAGGCGGGGAAAAGCTGCGGAAAAGGCAGTGCTGGCATAGCACAACGAAACCTGCATACTCCCCTGCAAGGATGTACCACGAGGGTCAACCCGACCAATCCGACATTTTGGAGAACCCTCCAGTGCTGCTGGCTTCAAGGTGAAAAAGAAACTTGCAGATCCAGCACTTTTTTGTCAGAGAGGATTTTCAGAAGGTTTGAGATGAAGACATTTGCACAGGAGCCTAGTAGCATCTAGCAGTTGCATCCGGAGTCTTAATGAACTTGCCCGCGAAGCTGTGTTTCGCTGTTGTGTTAGGCTGAGCCTTCGGAAGACCTGGAGGCGGGTTATGGATGGTTATGGTGACTTGTGGCTAATGATGCCGGCACGAAAATATAAACCTGAATGCCTTTTTCCCCCACAACCCTCCTACCATTTCATCAATGCAGGATATTTTGACATTTACACCGGACTATATGAGAGCAGCCCTGCATGGTCAGGTTCCTGGCATCGGAGCAATCAACGCATTCCTCAGGAGTGGCTTCTTCAACTTGGACTTGTTTTCTGGTGCACACCTGTGCACACAGTGATAGTTGTTTCCAAAAGGCCAAAACTCTTGTCATGTCAGGATGACGGGTTTGATTCTGAAAGTAAGGCTTCAACTTGGTAAACAGTGAAGTGGAATCCGTCCCGTCTTCTGGAGTTTTGGATGTGAAAGATGCGAAAGGCATCAACAAGACAGATGCTGCAGCCCTTGCGGGTCGTTTTGGGTTGGCATCCCCTGTTTATCAGATCATGCACCTGTCGTGTCCACTGTGCTTAGCACAACGAAATTGGCGGATTTGCAGGTCCTTGGCCGGCGTTACCAAAGCCAATCAGGAGGTCATTGTCTCGGCCGCCAAAGATTGCCAGGATTTGAGGAGCTTGAAGAGTTGAATTGAGTAGCTCTCGATTTGGGTTCTGTCATCATCTACCATCCAAAGATTCTATGACATTTCTTTCTAGCAAAGAAACCTGGTTGGAAGTTGGAAGATCCAATGTATACATCCGATGACTGATGAAAGAATAAAAAGGTAAATACGAGGGACATTTGTTGTTTATAGCAGCAATACCTTTTGCCCAGAAACTGACCGAGAGAGAAAAGCGAAGGTTTCTTTCTGGGTGGTTGGAACAGGGGAGCAGGCATTGTCTCCAGATTTTGCTTCAACCTCTAGGTGCTACAGCTGGCAAATGTCTTCCACAAGCCATTCTTCCCTCAGTGAGCGCTACTGAGAAGTAAATTCTTTGAACAAATCCCGAGTGCAGGAGTGCTTGGTTTTCCGAAAGAGATTGTACATAGTTACATAGTCATGTCTGATAGCTGAAGCGCGAGCCAAAGCTGTCGCATTGGAGAAAAGTTATACACTACTTGCACTGACTCGTCACGAAGCAGCTGTGAGAAGTGCAGTCATCATTCCTGCATATTTTAGGGAACTTCATATTGAAAAACTTTGCAGCAGTCTCTGCTGGTCTTGCAGCCATTCTGGTCTCTAGCCTTTCACGGCAAGGACAATACAGCCCAAACTGCACAATCACAGTTACTTTTTCACTTTTTCAGGACACATTCATATTTTATGACACTTCTACTGTTACTTGAATTGCTTTGTGCTGCGTACTCTTTGGAAGTCTTTCCCCATTGTCGACGTGTAGCACGTCACTTCGATTTGCGAAGCTGCAATGGGGGTGACTTGGCAGCAAAGTGACCAAGCTCAACAAATTCAGCACTTCGCGGCTTCAATTTTGATGTCAATCTAGCCGCATGAGCGCATGAACACACGAAAGCAAACATCCCAATCTGTACAACGCTGCTAGCACGTTAGTATTTTGCAATATACCTTCACCTCCCTTGGCCTCAAGGTTTCAAGGCAAAGACCGTCCACAGCTGACATTGGGGATATCCCACAGCCTGGAGCTTGGAAATGAGAATATGACTTGACCTTTGAGCTAGTGGTGGTTTGTTGGATTTAGAGATTAAGATGGATTAAAGAATTTGGAATGCCCGTGCTATGAAAAACCATAGACAACTAAAATAAAAACAGCAAAAAATACCTAAAAACACCTCTCACAATACATCACACAACCTAAATAAAACTAAATATGCCTAAAGGGTGCCCCCTACCCACAACAGGAATGCCCATGAAACAATATAAAACAACTATCCCTCAGAGACGGACCGTGCGGATCAAAGGCAGACTTTTTGATTTCATAACTTGCTTTCCAATTAAAGTAGAGATGGTTGGAGCTCAAGCGCAACTTACTGTGCATGGTTGGTTTTGGAAGTGCGATGATGTGCCACTCTGACTTGTGGATGAGGCGTCACACACACCATTTTGCTAGCGTTGGTCCGACATCTGGTCACAGACACAGCTACCTGGCTAAAACTGTCGAAAGATATGTGATGTGTAGTACTGTAGTACGTTGCTTCCATTGATTTGGATTGTCTGATGTTCATTCACTGATATTGACTTCTCTTTTCTGGATTCCCAAATATTTTTGTTTCTCGGAGGTGTCAATGAAAGTTGAAACGCAATGGCCATTCCTGGACCCAGGTGACGCTTGTTACCTAGATGATGCAAACGAGGCACCGAAATGGAAAGAGAAAGACATTGAACATCAGGTGAACAGCATGGTATCTTGATCATTCGTAGAAGCACGCAGTTGCATGTACCTTGTCGAATTGCAGAATCCGGAGACAGTTGACATCAGATGACATCAGATGACATTCTGAACTTTTGCATCCTTTTGCATTCTTTTCACTTTGCTTGTTGAATGGCCGGCCCAAGCAAACTGACAGGTCAAAAACTGTTCTGCCCCTGACTTTCTTCCCCTCACATCCTGTCGCGATGCAGTTCATCCGAGCACTTGCAGCCATTGGCCTTGCATGGGTGGCATCTCTTTCCCTTCAGGGATGCAGTGAGAGCACTGATTCTTCTGTCAGCGCGGACACGGAGACAGTCACGATGACCACCACCATGACCATGACGATGACCACCACCATGACCATGACGGAGACCATGACCAGCACTTCAACTGTGGTGGCATGATCCAGGATGACTTTTGGAGACTGAGCACCAAAGCGGGCATTTTTGAGCCTATGCATTTGTAATTAACACCAGCAGCTGCCGGGTGAACGCAGTGGCACTGCAAATTTCATCCAATCCGCATGCAATCACCTCCGCAACAGGCGGGGAAAAGCTCCGGAAAAGGCAGTGCTGGCATAGCACAACGAAACCTGCATACTCCCCTGCAAGGATGTACCACGAGGGTCAACCCGACCAATCTGTCATCTTGGAGAACCCTACAGTGCTGCTGGCTTCAAGGTGAAAAAGAAACTTGCAGATCCAGCACTTTTTTGTCAGAGAGGATTTTCAGAAGGTTTGAGATCAAGACATCTGCACAGGAGCCTAGTAGCATCTAGCAGTTGCATCCGGAGTCTTGATGAACTTGCCCGCGAAGCTGTGTTTCGCTGTTGTGTTAGGCTGAACCTTCGGAAGACCTGGAGGCGGGTTATGGATGGTTATGGTGACTTGTGGCTAATGATGCCGGCACAAAATAAAAACCAGAATGCCTTTTTCCCCCACAACCCTCCTACCATTTCATCAATGCAGGATATTTTGACATTTACACCGGACTATATATGAGAGCAGCCCTGCATGGTCAGGTTCCTGGCATCCGAGCAATCAACGCATTCTTCAGGAGTGGCTTCCTCCACTTAGACTTGTTTTCTGGTGCACACCTGTGCACACAGTGATAATTGTGGCCAAAAGGCCAAAACTCTTGTCATGTCAGGATGACGGGTTTGATTCTGAAAGTAAGGCGTCAACTTGGTGAACAGAGTGTTTTGCGAAGTGGAATCCGTCCCGTCTTCTGGAGTTTGGCATGCCAAAGACTTGATTTTTTAACAAAGAATGATCATAGAAAGAATCCATCTTGGTCGAGTCCAGTTCTAGGAAAACTCAAGAAACACGGTATGTATGTAAAACCCCACTCTAAGTGCACCTGTGCTGAACATTCAAGAGACTTTTCAGATCTTGTCAAATAGTTTAGAGTTTAGAAGGATCCTGGTCCAGTCCAAGCACTCTCCGTCGATCTCATCCAGGAAACGCCCAGCTTCAGCTCCGTTGCCTGGACATAGGGGCGGTCGGGGTGGCCAGGCGCGTGGAAGGATTCCCCGGAAATCAAACATCATGTTACATGTTGAAACACCTTCAGAAACACCTTGAGACAATTCATGACAATTCATCATATTCGTTTTTGAAGTGGCGAGTTCGGGAAACTTCTCTGGACACTTCAGCCAAGATGCTTCGATTTTCATCAATGTTCATGTTGCAAAATGGTCATTCCTCAGAGTGATTGGAGGGGGGGTTGACAGGAAGCCCCTCGCTGCCACTTTCACGACTTTGCGGATTTGCTTGTTGCAGTGGTGGCCTTCCCAGTGACATGACATCAAGTCTGAAATTCTGCGACTTTCTGCGTGTCTTCCAAGGTTGGCGACAAGGGCCTGTTAAATCCAACAGCCCCGCTGGCGTCTAAGTCGAGTCTAAGTATCTTTGAAGGATTGGAGTCAATGTATCAAGTCATTCAAATCCTTCAAGATAATTGAAGTGTACTTCTGTATATCAAGGCCACCATTGGTTCGACCGATCGTGTCGCAGATGGATCGAAGACGAAGGAGCTTAGCAGGCCATGGGATTTTTTATAACCTGTGAGGCAATTAGGGTAAAACATATGGCCTAGGATTTCTGAGGACTTCCTCTCTTGGGTATGTCACCATGGGGCAAGGGATCTTACTTGAGGCCGTCGACACCTTTCAAGAAGCAGACCAGGCAGGAAGGGGACAGAAGCCTCACCAAGAATGTGATACTTCTGTGTTAAGAGTGGTGCCACTTGATCCATGCTCTTCAGAACAAAGCTTGACAGCAATGGACCATCTCGGGCCGGTTATTTCGCAATGTGTACAATGTACGCAACAATGCTAGTTGGTTATGGACACCCAAGGACATAAACAAACATTCGGATTGCGTAAGGATGCAAGCCTGTGTCGCATGCAAAATGATCTGATGTTGGGACAACCATGGATCTCTTGCTCCACGTTTGCTTGAATCCTTTGCAGCGTGCTCTCTCCACTCCATTTTGAATTCCGATTTCATGTTTCCAACTTCACAGCACCTCAGCACGCCTACAGCCAATAGAAGCTGCAACTTTTTAAAAAAAGGTTTGGTGGCCCCGGTGGCCCGTGATAAAGTACACCAAGCTGACAAGGCAGCTGACAAGGCCTCAGGTGACTGGCCTCAGTTCGCAGGGATACTGAAGGGCTGTACAGTGCTGTGCTGTGCAGCAGTGCTGCAGTGCCTTAGGTTACCATTTTCAAAACCTTCAGGCCAGGCTTCCCCGTTCTGGACTGAGATTGCTCAGTTTGAAGATCCAGTGGATTCAAAGCTGGATTTGGGGATCATGCAATCAAGCAATATGTTGATTAAAAGGCAACATTTAGACAAGTGTTGTCAGAGAATGAGGTGGCCGCGGCGGCTACAACCCCATTCATCAGAGCATTGTATTCAGCCGCATCCCTAGTGCACGGACCACGGAAAAACGGAACCTGGAAGCATTTTGGAAGGACTTTCTGAAACGGTGAGGTCGACCCATGAGTGCTTCTTCACAGCGGTGACATCGCCCTCGCCTGGTTGAGAGTTGGGTGTCAGCGACATGAGGACCATCTTGAAGGGGAGAGATTCTTTGGTGGTAGCTTCCCTGTATACGCGTAGCTTTTCTATTCTTATTGGATTTCTTTCATCGCAAGGTGCGAAAGACATCTTCCATCAGTGTCATTTCAAAGTAGCATGCTTTTGCAGATTCCAGTTTTGTGCATAGAATTGCATCGACCTGCAATGAATCAGCAAAGAATGCAGGATCGGATATGGTGAGCAATCCTGTCTGAATTTTCTTCGTGGTGCTATAGATCCACTGAAAAGCTTTGCAGGGCTTGGGGTGGGGTTTGGCGGATCATGCCGCTGCACTAGCCTTGACACGTTCCCTTGTCAGCTTTGCAAGCTTTGCTACGGTCACTCAGCGATCTTCTGCTCCAACGTATGTTTACAAAGCTTGGCTCAATGAAAAGAGTCGTAGTCACTTGTGAAATGAGAGCCTCACCCCCTCACCAGGTTGATTTGGGGCACTAATCCATGTGAATAGGACTATTGATCTTTAATTTAATAATTATATACCCATCTCTTGTGCTCGAAGTATGGATAATCGATGCCAGTCATGATTGAAGATGATGGAGAATTCAGTCAAGCCACCCGTTTCGATTTGCATCGTTTCCCGTGAAAGCACTCCGACCGGATCCGACCATGGATGGCCTTGAGTTTGCAGCGAGACCAAATGCCTCAGATTCCGAACGAACAAGACTGCTGAAGCAGGTGCACTCTTTCCACAAACAACAAGCCCAAAAAGAATCCCTTTTGAATGCCTGTAAGCACAGTGAAGGGAAATCACATAGAAAACCACTTGTTGGTTGACTATTAATGTTGACTCCATATGAAATATTACTTTTGGCCAAAGGGGATCCACATGAATGGCTCATGGTGCAGGTGTTAATATCGTCTTCTCGACTGCAACGGGAGCTGCGTATCGCAATGGGAACTCCAGCAGCAACGGCGAGCAGATTTAGCCCACCGAACTCTGGGCCCAGCAAGTCCAAGGACTGCCAGCAACGAAGGTGTAAAGACCGCTAACGCAGGGAGTTCTAATCCAGCTCTGCTGGAGTTCTCAGTTCTCATGTACCTCAGTATACCGAGTTTTTATCTATTGAAAGGGGTGGTCGGTGGTCATCACAAGCTTACAAATTTATATCAGAGGCCCTCAAACTCGCCAGAGAAGCTACGGAGGTTATACTAATCACTGGATTTTCTAACTTTGGATGTTTCCCTGTATGCATTTCGCCATGGTGGTTGTGACAACAAAGCTATAATGCTATACCCACGTGACCCATGTGTACTCAAATCATGTTTACAGTAATTTGAATGTTGGCTTACAAAGCCCTATTTTCAGTCTGCCTGCAAGTGTTTTGATGATTCTCGTTCCTCGCTTTCGTCACCCTCGCATTCCTCTCAAGTACTACTATACGAACGATATCATATGTTTATGTACTGCATTGGTGATATGATGGTGGTATGAAAAGGTGCCAGAGTAACTTGATGGCGTATCCAGATGACTCTGCGTAAAAAGATAAGCTGAAGCCAACTACCACTACCACCAGTTTTGGGCCGTCCCAAGGAGCAGCCACCCGACAACAACCTCGCCATTTCATCTTTGAAAGACAAGTTGCAACTCTGCGCTCAAGGCTTCAGTAGAACCAGTCAAACCAGAAATTCTTAAATTTTGTTTGTCTTGTATTTGTTATTTGTTATCAGTGCCATTTCCGCAAGATGCAATCTGGATGCCAGTGTTGCGTGCAAATGATATTGAAGGGATTTTGAAGCCCCCTCACCTGCGAGGCCATGAGGAGATTTGCGAGGAAAGTCAAGTCAGTCGTGCAGGGCACATAGGGCATGAAATGTCTCCTGTGCTGAAGTCCTGTGGAGAGCGCATTGGGAATCTCTCTGGGAAGCTTTTCTCATTGGAGGACGGTGATGCGAGGCTTCAGAGACATTTCATAGCGAGGCAGCACATACTTTAGTACGGCAATAAGTGGAAGAGGGGGCACCTCATGGATCCCCAGAATTACATAATATTGTTCTCCAAAGATTTAAGTTGAAATGAATCCGAGGCATCTCAGCTAGCCTGGATATCATCATGTGTCATTTATTCCATGAAGTTTCACGTGCTCAAAAATGGAGCCGAATGTGAAGGAGCACCTGGTTCTGCGAGGTGGAGTTGTGCCACGTAGCGAGGAAGGGCTGTTGTTTTGGTGTGCTTACGGTGCTTACAGTATTTGCAGACAAGCTGTTGGTTTTTGAGTGGACAGCCTTCAAGACACAACCCCACGGCTACAGTGACAGAAACACTGGCTCGTCACAGCGATTTTCCGTTTCAAACCATTCTACGCAGGAGGACAAGAGCCCTGCGATCGAGATTGCTCCGCATGGCCAACAGGCGGAGCTTGGAGCTCGTTGTTTGAAGTGACAACTCTTGGAACTTGGATCTTGTGTGTTTGCGTCCCGAAAGGCCTCTGCAGCTACTCGCCAGAAAGCAGAGGAGGCAGCAGAACGTATGCTGATGCAGCATGCTCGCTTCAAACCCTTGGAGGATAGCGGATAGCGCTGTTGCAGCTTAGATGTATGGCTAAAATATGTAAAAAACAATCATGTTGTAGCAAAGTCTTGTCAGGACCTGCAAGCGACTTTGCAGAAGGAACCATCCTACGAAGAGTTGTGTGGAACTCAATGATGAGTTGCATTTCTGAGTTTCGGCTTCTTGGAGATTTGAATTTGCATGACTTTGCACAATGAGGCGTCCATTGATTCCCAGAAGACATCGATGGAATCCCAATCTGTACTTGTTGACTGACGTGACCCTGAAGAATCCTCAGGAATTCAAGGTGCGAGTTGTTCATGCCTGGGAAAAATATGCAACGCATTCATCAGTTGAGATGCACGAAGCTGATTTGAATTGATTAGAACATCTCGGAACCCGAAATGCATGCTGTTCCCCGATTCCCAGCATACCAAGTGATTCTCGGAAGGTTAGCAAAGTGTGTTGGACAACGTGTTTAACAGAATTTCATAGAGCCGCGGAGAGCCACCGGAAGGTTGACAAACCCCTCGAAACGAACCTGTGACACAGGAAGCGGTGTGGCGCAAGTTGCCCAAGGAGCCGTTGGAATTGGGTTCTCTAAAACTCCTGGAACAGGTTGTTTGCGGAAAATTCTTACATGTTCCGTACTTAGTTCCTGTCCAGTTGGAAAGAGAAAGGATGTCGATGATGATGCTGACGCCAGCAATCCTCGTGGAAGCTTTCGTTGGAAGAGGACGCCACTTGGTGCATTTCCTGCCTTTTCTGATGACTTTCTGGTGACTCTAGTGATCTCTCTGCATGGCATGGGGCAGGACCGGCAAGTTCTCCTCGAAGACTGGGACAGACATCAACCTCTGACAGCTGAGATGTGGCCGTGGAGCAAGTGTTCATTCAAAACTTGTGATCTCAAATCTCTGTGCAGTTGACGTGTAGACACACAGCAACTTCGAAGCTTGGGTCAATTTCACTTGCTTCACTTGCTTCTTGCTAGAAGCGTTCAAACCTGGTTTTGTCTGGGCTTGAAAAGTAGGATCCAATAGGCATTTCAGTCTGGCACACTCTCCCAGAGTATGGGCTCATGGCTGCGCACAATTAAACACAACCGTTCATAGTGAAGCAGTGAATCTGAATAATCTGATTCAAGGCTTACCGGAAGCTTTCGGGATGGGTCACTCCAAATCTTGAGCAACTTTCTGTAGCTAAACTGGGTATGGTCCAGTTTCACCTCTAAGTTGAACAATTGAGCCTTCCAGCCTTCTGGTTTGTCCAAGACAAACTAAGGTGCTCCACATAGTGCCAGACAGATTAAAATGAAGTCTCCAATAGCTGCTTCTGCTGCATGATTTCCTGCAGTGATTCGACTCCCAACCCACTTACATGTTGGTTATGCGATGCCGCAACCGTTGCTGGATCGGGGAATCAGTTACTCGACTCGCGGGCCCCTGTATTAAGCAAAGCTGATTCCACACAATGGGTTTGGACCTTGGGTTTCAAGCTTTCGTAGATGTTCATAGATAGGATATCAGCGCTCATATGAGACTCCTTTGGATTTTGGATGATGATGGATGACCAAATAGAACTCAGGGTTTGGAGCTTGTAATGTTGTTTGTCTTGAAAAGGAAGAGTGAGGTCTTATATTGTTTCCTGGTTTCATGCTGCCTTCAATGATAATACGGTCAATTCACACCTTAAGATGGACGATTCATTTGCGAATCTTTGTTTTTGAATATGCATCTGGAAGAAGAGTTCCGGCCCCAAGGACAGATGAGCCGCCTTCAGAAGAACACCGCTGAGGTTGGATTGGAGCTATGGGGAAGCCGGACTCTGGCCGGGTTGATTGTGACTTATTTTCACGTTTTTATTAGCATACTCCTAGTCTCCTAGTCTAGTAAATTTTGACATGATTCTTTGTCAAACTCACAGTTCCACAGATTGCAAATTCGTCATGATATGCTCTCTGTCCAATGTGGCCGATATAGTCATCTTGATTCTGATAGAACGCTTGAATGCCGTATACCGGTATTTTAATCAATGCCTCTGCACACTTGGCTTTGGACACATGACACTTTCCTTTCAGGCCCCGAGAGAGAAGCAGACTTTGTTTGTGGGATACTTGGATACTGGCTGTCCGGGGCAAGTTGCTAGAATTCTCGCAAATCAGCAGAGTGCCAAGGTCGGACAATTCCGTAAAACAAAGTTGTGCAGATTCCACGAGACAGGTGCATGGTGGGTAGGCAGCAGTATCAGCATGACATAGTTGTGAGTCAAGACTCAAGATAGGTGGGCAAAACTAGTGACCAACACAGCGGACCTAAAAGGCTCAAATGATGGCTTCGTAGTGGAATCTTCCCAAAAGGTCTGGGTGAAGAGCATGATGAGTATCCACAGTTCATGACCCATTACATGATGAGTCTATGGGCCATGGGTGAATCAGGTCCTCAAAAGTTAAGGTGATTGATTCAATCTGAGATTGTTTGTGGACTAGATGTGGACAAGACAGACAACTCTTGTGCCGCGGTTGGTGCCAGGGCGCTGCCGATATGCTGAGAAGTGCCCCTTTGCCCACAGTGCCGAAGAACTGGAGGAGTCCGAAAGATTTTTTAAACAGTGGGGGTTTATATTGGAGGCTGTCCGTGCGCACCATATCAGACACGTATCATTGATTTTGCATCCAAATTTAACAAACACTAGTCACTAGAGGCAGTAAGATCAAGATTTTTTCACTTCTCAGGACCCGCACAGACTCTTGAGATTTGTTGTAGCTGCAAGGACTTGCCAGACCTGCGAAAGACTTCCATTTGCAAGTGGTAGTCTCAAAGTGAAATGTTGGGAAAATTATTCACCAGGGTTGGATAGTGGGTAAGAATAGGTAAGGTGTGTACACTATCCAGGTCAAGTTGTGAACGCAGATACCAGCAAGACTGCACCCAATACTGCAACATATTGCCTGTCACTGTGAAACACAGCATCTTGTTTGAGATGGTTTTAGATCTTTGTCTACTTCCTCCTTAGTTGACATGCCACAAGGAATTGGCAACAAGGCTGCTGCCTGTACTCACCAGATCGTTGTGCCTTCGCTCATGGCAAGGAAGGGTGTTCAGATCGTTGGCCAAACCTGGATTCTGTTCGACCTTGGAATACCAAAGCATTTGGTCCAAATAAACTGTAACAGTTACCGGTATTCCAAAATTCATTTGGACCGGAAATCTATTAGGGAAAAACAGATTCTTAATCCTCAATCACGCTGAGTACCGGGAACAATCCAAGCATTTTGCCAGAGTGATTTGATTTTCATGTTTGGATTCTGTTGCGCTGTCGATTTGATTCCAGGAGGAGTTGCGCAAGACACCACCTTTTGGCCGAAAGAAGTCGCAGGCTGACACCGTTCGTATTGACTGACTTTGTACCAACCTTTGTCGTTGACCCACCATAGCCCCAAATGTGTAGCCTGCAGAGTGATTGGCTTAAGATAAGCCAGAAAGTCAGCCGGGCTGCAAAAAGACAAGGTTGATTGTGTGCAAATAATTTGCATCCCTACGCAATGTTTTTGATATCAATTGAATTTGCCAGCCAAAATACCTTTCAGCCTTCTACTTCTTGCAAAGGCGCAAAGGAGCATTATAGTTGGCTCGCGTCTACTGTGCCTTTGGCCCGTTCTCGATCTGCCAGGGAGAAGGATTTGACCGCCGAGACAGCTTCGAAGGTAGTGCCAGTTGGTTCGATCCTGTGCATGTTTTCTACAAGAGTTGGATTGGGGATATAAGTCTCATTGATATTCATTGATCCCAAAGTTTGCTGGCTGCAGTTTGAAACGTTCGAAATCCATCACTTTTGACCAGAAACACTTGCTCCCAGATGAATGTAATGCTTTTGGATGCCTGCTCACTTTTACGGAGGTTGTCGTTTGAAAACATCTTTCATTTTGATTGCGGACAGAGAAATCATCCCAACTCAATGAGCATCTTCGAAAAGTGAAGATCCGCAAATCCTTCAAATTGGATGCCAGAATGCCAAATAACATTTTCAGGTATGCCTGACTCGATCACACCTGGTGAGCATTGGCAGGCAGCGATGCTTACGCGTCCACTTCGGAGGGCTTCCAGGGTTCCTTCGAAAGTGACAGGTGGGCTGGGGGAGGATGAGGGGTGACCTGATCCCAGGGTGACACTTTGGTCAATCCAAGATCCATGATTTCTGGCTCGGAATTGGAGGTTGGCACCCATCCCGCTGCAATTAAATGAATCAATGAGCACTTTCAGTGATTTCTGTGATGAAAGCTCCTTCAAACATCCTTCACCTCGCCATGCACAGGGTAGGGTTTGGCGTTGCCTGTCATTGGCAGGCAATCCTCTTCAAGCTTTGATGAAGAGCAGGGCACGCCAACGCGGAGCAGCAGCCATGTGTTGGACGGGGATGACAGGGCGACTATTGGATGGACTTGCTTTGATTGTTCTTGCGGTGTTCCAACACAACAGTTTGGGATCCATCACTACTGACTGCTCCGGTCTGCTGGTAGCACAATCCCTAAACATCCCATGGACGTTCTTGGTGCCGGCTCAAGCGTTGCATCACTAAGCATTCATGAGAGAAGTTGGACAGCATCAGGGTGCATATGCTTTATACAGCACTTTTATAGGATATTCATTGGTAAAAGGCAGTCATCAATCTCCTTCGAGCGTTCCATGTATTTTCGGTTTGTTTTTGCCACTTTGTATAGGTCCTATTCCCGAGAATTTGCATTTGCAAGCCATGAGCATTTGCATGTTGCATAAGTCGATGAGACTTGCAAATGAACGGAATCACTGTCATAAACTACGCAACTCGCTGGAACACGTAGTTTTTTATTCCTCACATGGGGCTGGCTGAAAAGCCCTGGTGATGGAGGGGACTCCCATTGTTTTGGACAATGGATCTGGAAGTATCAAGGTGCTTCGGAAGGGGCAGACATTTCACCACTTTCCAAGGTCCCCTGGCCCAACCCATGGCCCCCATGGCCTATACTGATCACAGGCTGGATTTGCTGGGGAATGTGAGCCTCGGGTACTGACCTTGGTCTCAAAAAGAGCTGTTTGTCTGTTTCACAAAATTTGAAGCATCATAAAAACGTAATCTATAAAGAACGTAAAAAAAGCCATCTGAATATGACTCCAAATCTACAACAGAATTCAAATTGGTCAACTGGGGGCTGGGCTCAGCTGTTTGATCTATCCCAGGTGGTTCACGACAACATTTTCACCGCACTGCGGGCTTCGCGCCATGTCCCGGGGGGCGAGGCAGCAGTCTGTTTCAATGTGTTAAATTCACCAAGTAGGTTTGTCAATGTGTAGGTGAATGATAGATTGCTCATCATGGTGCCTGGGTGCAGGACTTTGCGAAAGCACTTCATGCGAACACATACAGGCAGGCGAGCTGCAGTCCTGATCAGTGGAAGATTTTCTGTCACTGCTATAAATTCATAGATCGGAGTTATGCACGAACATGATCAGTAGGGGTTTAAGGTGCCCAAAACACCCACACAGAGACTAGGTCTTTACTCTTTTTTACATATCAATACAGATCATGCATTAGAGCGGTGACATGGCGGACAGTACCATTACCATGCTTCATGGGCATTAGTGCAGGTCTACAAAAGCTTTGTACACAAGGCAACAGATACTTTGACATCATTTCGTGTTCGTATTTCCAACCAATACGCATGAATCGGCATAGTTTTGATTCTTTCTTGTTGGTGCACATGTAGTATGGCATTCACACCACTTTCTTTCCTGATTGAACATATCATGTTCTCTTTTGGGGGCCTTGGCTGTGAAGCGGTAGCATGTTTTTCCAAAAAAAATCAACTAGTTTCCGTGATGAATTGAAAAAAGACGGTTCAGATACGATACGATTTCTCTGAAAGCCTTCCGTCAACTACCATCCACTGCATCCAATGAAAAAGCATAGCACGACGGTTATATATTCCCTTTCTGCTCTTACTTTGTCGTAGCACGAAAGATCGTAGTGGTAACATCCGTTAACCTCCTGTTCTCACCGGTATCAATTTCGGTGATGTTTTGTGGGTGTGATTACTGACCTGCTATGGCACCGCGGGATTGTATGAGGTTTCCTGTCATGGACCATGGGATTGTTTCGCAGTGCAAGCCTTAGCTCAGTCTTGGATATGTTTTGGGATTTGCGCGGCAAGAAGACCGATCCCGAATCACTTTTTACCACCCCATCAGCCGTTTTTGATGAAGTTACTATATACAGCAACAAATATATTACGATTGATTATAGATAGCTGTTTTGTCTTTGAGGGTGCACCATTGTGCACCTATGTTCAGCAATTCGCGGAGTCACCGAGCCATAGAAATGTAAGGTGGGAGGGCCTATTGGAGGTGATCCAGGCAGCCATGGACGAGATGAAGGCGACCTTAGATTATGCAGACTGTTTGGTGACACCTTTGTAAATCTTAATGGAAATGATGCCATGCTCGAAACGGTGAAGCTAAGAGGTTATAGTTTTGACATATTTATCATGTATTAGCTATCCATTCTCAAAGTCCATATTTTTAGATGAAGACAATGGTTTGACCCCTCAGATCTGGTAAACAACGGTAATTATCCACTAATTAATTGCTATTGCGAATCGAACCTGATAATTCATCGATGAACTAGCGCGATTAGTGCAGGTGGAACCTGAAAGGCATCCGATTCTCCTGACAGAGGCCTGTGGGACGGATGCCTTCAAGAAATGATATGTAGCCAGGATGGACACAGTCGTTCACCATGTTTGGGAAGAGCTGACAGAATGTTGTTGAAAGAATTCCAGGACATGAAATGAATAGTCATTGTTTTCAAGCTCGTCGAGCGCTTGCAACCGGCCTGAGGCTCCTTTGAATCCCATGGTGCATCGAGAACTTTTAGTTTCAGACCAAGTCAGTGAGGTGTTTGGAACTGTTAGTACTTAGTAGAATGTTAGTAGATGTTTGATGTAAGTAGCTTTTCAATGTCAGTGTAGAATGGTCTTATGGCCGGCCTCCATTAAAAAGAAACTTTAAGGTGGAGAGACTCTTCGAAGAATTTCGTGTTCCTTCACTTCAGGCGCAAGCTCCGCATTTCTTGGAGAAGCTATGTTATTTCAGCATACTCAGTGTTTGCAATCGACAGCGCGTAAATGATTGACTCTCAAAAATACCATCAATTGAACGCTCCGTGCATGTAATAGGTTGCTTTAGGGGTTGGAGGGCAGTAGTTTAATATGTTTATGTTGAAAGAATTCTTGGGCTTGCATGAAGGCTATAGTGCATCCTATGCACCCAGTGGACTGCAGGTGGTGGACTCGGGCTCGCTCGCGCTGTACGGAACCAACAGCAGCCAGAGCCTGAGGGTGGGATGCAACGAGGTGATAGGATCAGGGCCCTACGGTGGTTGAAGAGTAAAACTATATACAAACAGAATGAAGTATTGGAAACATGGGGTTCCGATGCTGACCCGTTTCAAGATTTTTTCAAGTGAACATGAGCTTGACCTTGCAGGAACTGGGCTTGTTATTGAAGTGGGAGATGGTGTTGCACAAACCGTTTGGGAGCCTAGCCTTCACCAGGTAAAACCAAAGAGGTTCATTTTGGGGAGAAGAGTATTTCTCCCCTGGTGATTTGTCCCGTCCCAACACAAACAAGTGAAAACACCTGAATAGAAGCTGAAGCAAAATCGGAATTGAGACAAAAAACAGCAGGGACTGTAGTTAAAGGACGATTCACTCAGAATTCAGGCTTGTTTAAGGATGTGATTTGATCGCGAATATCATGTTCGCACTATTTTCGCCAATTAACCTCCAGACAACCATCATAGTAGTTCAACGAGAACTTTACCTGAGTTTGTTTCCAAATTTGGTTGTGGCACATCTTGCGTGGAATGGAAATCAACACACAGGTTGACTCCGTGAGTCAAGTTTCCTTTTTAATCTCGTTTTGCTTCCTCAACAGGTCTAAATGTTTAAGTTTGAAATATGTGAAAAAACTTGTCAAAATAATTTCAAATGACTGGTTTCAGGGGTAACATGAATCAGCACACAACAGGAAAACAGCAAGACGAGGTGCCTCTCTATGACTCTTATGTCATTTTCAACGCGGTGAAGCGCCGGGACTACGGAGGGCGAGACCTTACGGTTGTGGTCTTAGAAGGGTACAGAAGAATGATGCCAAACTCATCAAAGAAGACAAGGTACTGAAAATTGAAGATTGAACAATATACATGCTGATACAATCTGATACCAGTGTTATCTCTCCCAATTCATTTTCGACCGAAGGCCTATTTGGGCGAAATCTTGAGAGATAAGATCAACCACAGGCCAATCCACAGCAAGGTGCCAATGTATCAATGATGAGCTTTATGATTGGTGCTAGGTATTAGCGTAGCTCGTGTGGAATGTTAGGAGCATGTTGGGGTTGATTGAGACCTTTGCTTACTTTGAAGCTATGAGGAGTGCGAAACTTGGCGAGCTTGGCGTGACGTCAAGGCAAGGTGCTCCATTTTGCATGATGCAGCATGCAACAACTTGGCATGAATGCAAATCACCACAGACAGCCAAGTGCAAAATGTCCTATTGAAATGTTGCACAACGCTCAAATAAGGAGATGATGTGCCGAGTGCGCACCAACAGCTCTGTCGCAGAGGCATCTGAGTAGGGGACGCTGACATGTTGCAACCTGCAATATAGCAAATGACTTCGCTTGCTCCGGCAGATGGTGTGTAAAATGGTAGAGGATGAATCTCCCGAAGTTTTGCATGAAAGGCTTTTCAGAGGGTATAGTACATGCATGAGCTAGTACATGCATGAGCACGGAGCATGTATGAGCAAGCACGAGAGTGATTGTCACTTTTTCCAAGATGTTTCGACTTGAACTATTTTAAGCTGGAAACTCTCAAATTAAGTTTCAATATCACTATGTCGCCCCACCCCGCCACAGCCACAGGATACTCAGCAACAGACGTTGAAGTTGCCCGATGGCAAGGTGTGTAGTGTGGAGGGTCGAAAGATTAAATACATGTTGAATCATTTTGACATCTGGCAAAAGAATCAAACATGTTCATATTTTCATCACATTTTCCATTTCTTATAGTTGCGGAGGTGGCTGCCTAGCCTCAATCCCATTAGTTGATGTTTACTCACAGCGTTTTCCTGGAGTTTAGGCTCGTGCAAGAGATGTCTCAGAAAGAAACATACGAATCTCAGACCGAGACGTTGCTGATTTGTGGAGAATCTAATTCATCCAGCAATCCCATTTGTCCAAAAATGGATCCAGCTATGATTCAACGATCACTATGAGCCGACTGATGCCAGTTTGTACATCGTGATGATCCATATCTTTCTGAATGCGCTGAAGTCTGGAACCAAGAAAAGTGATGGCAGGTTGGTACAGCATTGTTCCTTTCATGTTCTGAGATTCCATCACACTCCGATGGGAGGAGTCCAGTGCATCATGTTGTCTCATTCAATTGTTGCATGATGTCTCTTCAAGGGAGGTGCAAAGATGAATGTACTGCAAGCAATTGCCCCATAGTGAGTTGTATTGGTCCCGTTCTAATACTATTTTTTCACTGGCCCTTTGCATTCTCCGTTGCAAGGTTCCATGTGGTTCCACATGACATGAAAGCGGTTTGGATTGAGACCTCTAAGCCCTGTTCCGTGATCCTTGATTCCTCAATTCGAGCACCAAACCTGTACAAAACATTGATGTACGTAGTCCAAGCAAGGCCCTGTTTGAGCCTTCTCGTTTGCTGAAGCGAGACTATGAGGAGCTCCTGGCAGTGGAGGTGGTAGATTGGTTGATTCTGCTTTTTGGCTCCAGCTTCAGTGCAGGAAGAAGGGATTCACAAGATGGCAGCTCAAAGTATTTTGGAAAGCAGCCAGAGGCTTGTCATTTTTGCTTAGTCTTCATGGCAAACAGTGTTCTCAAAGTGATATTGCTGCAGCATGAAACTCAGCCAAGGCCGAGACATCCAAAAAGAGCTGGCTGGAAACATTGTACTGGTCTTAGAGTCTAAGCTGTTGAATCTTTCAGCGCTTTCAGCTACCCACCTAGCTACCCACCTAGCAGTGGGTGGTTGGTTGTGCTATAGCCGGTTATAAAGCTAAGCAGAAACTGACCGGGACGGTTTGCCATGACTTTTTCTTCGGCAACTGTCGTAATTTGCCAACAGTTTCAGGTTGGTGTTCCATTGGTGGTCATTGGTAGTTCCCATCTTCACACGTGAATCTGCGCTTAGTTTCGTGAGCCAACAAGCTGCACCCACTGCCCAGGTCCTGTCTGGTGGATCAATGTCCTTCCCAGGCATGTGCCGTCGAGTTGAAGAGGCCGGGATGACAAGATGGCTATTGGTGACCTCGACACCCCGAAAGGATGGCTGCTGAGTGGCTGTTGCATATTTGCACCCTACGAACATCTTACTTAAAGGCATCTATAGATGCATCAAGGAAGTTTGATGCCTCAGGTGACTCTAGTGACTCTAGTCAATAAAAGATTTCGGAGCTCCCCGATTCTACCCCAAGGCATGTGGAACCATTGGCTTCAAGGTTCTGAACAAAAAAGCTCTGACATACTCTGACTATACCATGCCATGCTATATCATCACAAAGGGGCAACAGTCCCGAAGCCCGGCTTCATTGACTTCTTTTTTTCTACAGATTGAGCACTTCCGGCCAGCTGGCAGGAGCTTCAAAAGCTGCTCCCCTCAACTATGAAGGCTGCAGTGAAGATGGTGAAAAATCCAACGTCTGCGACCTCAACTATTTGGCGGCCCAGCTGGAGCTTGCGTCAAAACTTGCGATTTGTTGAGGTATGCAGCCTTCACAGGCGGCTCCATTGTGGCCTCCATGCCAGCTTTGTTGGAGACCTTTATGTCGAGGAGTGAGCTGGTCCCTGAGAGAATCGGTAGCTTGAGTGATTCAACGTTCAAGATGGTCAGTTTTGCTGATGGCTTTGGCACTGCCCAGCTGCAAACAGTTAAAGTGGGTGGAGACTTGAAGCTTTTTCATGCTGAGGTATGATGAGAATGGCGCAGCCTTCATTCATAAGAAGAGCGTACGGTTGACAAGCCCGCCAACTTTGTGATAATTTGTGATACTTATTTTATTAGATTCGTTGGAAATTGAGTCGCACAATATTTACAATAATGATAGCAGATTTGCATTCAACAAATGAGAACTAAGAGGCTGTTATGCCCGCCCAAAGCTGTCTGAAAGTTTGAGCAATCTGAAAGTTTGAGCAATTTAACCCTGCACGTTGTTTCACTGGACAAGCTCATTTGCAAAAAAGAAAATGGTTCCGCAGACTGCAGGGGGCTACAATCAACCATTCTCACGTTCATGCAATGACCTAGTGACCTCAATTGTATTTTCTTTGCAGTTGTTTGATTCTAGAGATTCTAGACAATGTTTTTTCTTCTCGTCCTTCCAGACAACTTGACTTGCGGGCGACCAGCAGATGCCAGGGCACTTGCATGGGATCCACTTGGTCTTGGAGATCAGGAACGCCCTGCAATTCCAACATGGCACCATTGTCATGGATGCAAATCTGACTAAAGAAACAATGATAAGAAGCCTTGGTAGAGGCATGAGTAGGACGGGGCTGCTGCTTGCCCTATTTTTTTACATCAAATAGCACAATCACATCCTCACCAATGTCACCAATCCTTTCATTGTTTCGAAAGGGATCGACAGCTTCAAGTGGCTAAATGCTTTGATGACTTTGATGACTTGTACCCCATTCTGCCAGATGTCCCAACCATTGAATCCTCCTTACACAGCTCAAAACCAACAAAAGATTTGTGTAAAGTTGCTGTTACCTTGAACTGACAGTTTTTGTGTTGTGATTTGCAAGCGACCTGCACACAGGCCAGATTCTTGCCCGTCAGACACTCGGGTGATTGTGGTGATGAATTCGGGTGAACCGAATGGCATTTGGCACGTGACAGTGGAAGCCGAGCGTCGTGCCGAGTTCCATCTGAATGATGACAAATGGCAGCGGGGAGGAACTCCGCCCTTGGATGCCAGCTGCCCCCAAAGGACACAACATTGGAAGACCTGGAGGGTGTGACCAGTTGTGACCAGTAGTCGACCGCCACGGGATTGTTGCACGGGAGCTTCAACCCTGCTAACCTATCAAAACGATTCAAAAGGTAAGGTAAGCAAGGAAGTAGCTAGAGTGATTCCATTTGATACAAATAGAAACCTGGGTTTCGACAACGATACACTAGATTGGTTCCAGGTCTATCCCTGATGCAGGACTGGCTTTGACAACATGATCCCCAACAATCTGATGGGTTCCGTGGGTGACCTTGCTCAGAGAGATAGCAGGCATGTTTAGGTCAAGGAAACCCAGGCACTTGTGCAACTTGTGGCTTCAAACACATGCGCTGTGGTTAAAGCAAACCTATCAACACCTGCTTGTACACATCGGATGGAGTTTCCACTCAACAGTTGACACAGCAGTTCAACATGTCATGTGTTCCCACTTGCTACTCGCACTTTGGGACGATCAAGATTCTTGTCATCCAGACACATGGCTTGTTGCCCTCGCGCCTGAAGAGAGGTATTCCGTTTGGACAAGGATGCCCTCCTATGGTGCGCACAGTTTTCGTTTTGTTTGGAAACGAGAGTAGGCCTGAAGGCCTTTAGTGCTGCTGCAAAAGGTATCTAGGTAAACACTTGCAAAGCCCGTATAGACGCAAGTAAAGTCCTTGTGCATCCGCAGTGTTTCACAGTGTTTCAGCCCTGAATTTCAAGACAAAAACTCAGATGGCATTCAGAGGGCGGCTTGGGGCATTTCTCCAGACAGCAAGGATTAAATGACGGGATGACAGTCGGAGTCGGAATCCCACGAAAAAATCGAGCAACGACTGTGCCTTTGGTTCGCCAGGTACCAACCATGGGCCAATTTGTGCTGATGCCGGCAATGCCGACACCTGTGCCTCCCCTAAGCAAACTGCTTGTAGGGAATGCCCCTGCGTCAACCCTTTCGCAGCTGTAGCGCCGCAGGTCATGTGGGACGGCAACCAATTTGCTCCTTCTGGAAAGGAGCTCGAAGAAATGCTGAAGCAGGCAGGTCTCGGGATAAAGTGATCAAAGTGCATTGTGGATGATGGCTTTGGATGGCTTTGGGCTTTAGCGTGAACTTTTCTGTAGGCTTGCTCAAACACTCTTTCCATTGGTGCTTGCAGGCTATGCCAACACATTATGATGACTAATTGAACAGAAGCTGCTCTGGAAGGCACTGCTCCGTGCCGTGCCACCTGAATTGCTGTTTGAAAATCTTCACAAAATCCCAACTTTTGAAAACCCAGCACAGACCTGATGTGCAAAGTGCAAACAAAGACAACTTTAGACTTTAGATCACTTGGACACCTCTTGTGACATCCATGACAATTTTCACTGTTCCTGTGTCACTGTGTCAGGTCATCTGATCAGCACGGTCCTTACGATAAATCAAGTAAGCACAGGCTGCAATCTTCAGGATCTCACCATATCTCACCCAAGCTGTTCCTTCAGTTTGCACTTTGACTTCTGAGGCTGATGGCGTGGAGGTGGCATCAGAGCCGAGCTACAGGATTTCACAACAATTCTACGGAAGTCATTTCAGCATTTTTTCGCTGTGGCCAAGACACAGCTGCTAGCAGTCAGCATCAGAAGCTGGCCTGGCTAGCTTGTTCTTGTCCGAATGATGGGCGCGGCACCATCCCATGAAGGCCAATGCCCTGACACTTGAAAGTGAGTTGATTAGTATTAGTGGTGATTGATTTGCGGAGCTTAATTGGCAGCAAGAGGCTTGTGAACCTTTGCATGCCAGGCATTGAACTCGAACAATAAGAAGAGCAACTACTGTACCAATAGCAATATAGAGACTACCTGCAATATCTTGCAACAATAGAGCTTCGTAGCGCTTGCAGTGTGTGGACCTGGAGCATGGCTTTGGAACGAATATGACGAAAGTGGCAAGGCAAGAGCCTTCTCGCACAGAGTGTTTCATAGGGCGATGAAGCCCGCTTGAGACATACTTGTTGTCAGCAGAGGCTTCGATTGCTCTTCGGACGCTTCCTGCCAACACTGAGTTTGTCGAGTCAAGAAGTGTACTTTTTAATGGTGTCGCAGCTTTTCTGCAATCTCTGTCGACTCGCTCATGAAGGGCATAGATTCCACTGACTTATCCTTGTCCTCGTTTGAGTCTGAAAAAATGTCTCATCTCTGCTCTGCGACTGTAAGAGCGGCAGGATTGCGAATTGCAACATGCGGTATTTTGTGCCTATTTTGTACTGGGACTTATCTAGACCTGCGGAATGATATCCGCCCGTCCCTTGAGTACAACAGTGGTGGGACAGTCATGGCTTTGGTGAAGCTGGAGATAGTGTCCATCAAAAACTCAAAAACATTTTGCTTTTTTTTTCCCTCAGCAAAAGCCAAAGCCTGACGACCCCCAGGGCACACCAACCTTCCCACGATGTCTTAGTCAGGCACATGAGCTCCTTCCCATGTGATCAGTCTCAGAGCGTGTGGATGCCTATCACGAGCTTGAAAGCATCATAGTTCCTTGGACTTTTTGCACCGTCTTGAAGTCTTGGTGTTTTGATTCTTTTCGTTACATGTGTTTGCTTTTTCTTTACTTGATTATTTGTTTTTCGCTTGCTACGTGGGTGAGAAGAACACGTGAAGCTTCGCATTCTTTTGGGTGGGGGGATTGAGACTTTGGACATAGAGATATCGGATAGGATTTTGCCACCCAGGTGATGGTGGCCAGTAACCAATCCTTTGGTTTCATGTGGTTTTCGCTCCCTGGACGCAGCTAAGGCTTATTGATGCTTCAACAGCCTTAGCTTTTGGGCTTGACAATTGAGCTCAGCAGGAGTGGCTGCGGTTGGTTTGAGTTCGAGAGGTTTATGCTATGTGATGCTATGTGTATATAAGTGAGACGGTTAGACGAGCAATTTTTCTTATAAAACAGAATCTGCAAGGCATGTTTCCCGAAGCCTGAAGGGCAAACATCAAAGTATTTTGATGTATTTTGAACTTGTGGTATGTGTACTTGCATCCTCTACTTCATGTTTGGGTAGGGTAACATCAACATCGTAATTGGATACAGTATGGCCTAATTCTGACATGTTGCATACATGTTTTATCATGACGTATCACATCATATGGACGTATGACGGCATGACGCATGACTGCCACATGACCTGACACTGCATATAATACCGGTATGATGTTGGTATGATGTGATTATATTGTAAGTAACGTGATATAGAGTCAGACAGTCAGCTTGCTATGGCCAAGTGAGGCGAAGCATTTTTGCACCTAATGTGATGCTCGGGTTTTGATTCTCGCCAGCATCGACAGACTGAGATGCGAGCACCCGTCAGTACTTGATCCACGTCGAAGTCGGGTTACCTGTGTAGGAAATCTGAAACTCAGATTAGAATACCACAAAGAAAACTTAGAAAACACAAAGATGGCGCAGACTCCATCGAAGTGTCAATCGCCAAGCTCGACTCCGAAGCGAGAGCAGTTGGAGACGTGACTCTGGCTGGATCTGTGACGTCACTTGAGCGAACGAGGTCGAATTGGAGATGCCATCGGATCGGCCGACACGACCCGTGTCACTGCCGAGACCAGTTGATCATTTGGTAGGGCTACAACTTACACATCTTCTCCTGTGCTATACGTAGTCCCTGACACCTCATGCATTCGACCTCACACTCAAGTGAACGTGCTCTCAGCCAGCAGCCAAATCTTTTTTAGCGAATCGCGAACGACCAAACTGATTGAATTCAAGAGAAGGAGGTCACATATGTCACACACACACACACACATCCAAACTCCTCCCTTATATAGCATGAGGGGTTTGCATTCTGTTACCTGCCAAAAGTGACTACAGTACTGCTCTTACATTCCATCGTTGTTTGTTTGGCAAGGCTGACTGAAAAGGAATTCCTGAAGAAGATAAGTGCTTTTTGCATCTTTTTGCGAAATTTGACTGAAATTTGATAGTTCGAAAGATAAGTAGAATTCTTTGATGTAATTTGGCTGTTGGATGGCGGAATAATGCGTGCCTTCGATTCTCTGCCGGGCACAAATTCAATTGTGACTGAGAGACTCTTGGCTGCAACCGACGTTGATGACTTGCAATCTGGACAGGCTGAGATGGAAGGCAAACCATTCCAGGCATTTCATGCTGAAGGAAACTCTCCCAGGTGTGTCATCTCTCACGATCTTCTCCATGAGCACTTGATACATCCTGGTAATCTGGTACCTTTTGCAAAAAAGACTGCTTTCTCTGAGGAGTGCTGGCGCGAGACCGTTGACTCTCTGCTAGCCACGGAAGGCAGTGGGTTGTTGCAGAATGGGATGAACTTCCAAAACTAGGTGGTGGTTTCAGATATTTTTAATTTTCAGCCCTAGTTAGGGAAGATTCCCATTTTGACTAATATTTTTCAGACGGGTTGAAACCACCAACCAGAAAAGGGCGGAAAGTCGATCAATTTGAAGACAAGAAGAAAGGACAATACCACATTTGGATCCCAAATGCAAATTGTTCAAAACGTATCAAAATGTGGCGACAGCCTGCAGTGCAGGGCTGCACCTTGACCCTCCCAGTTTTCAGATGTAATTTCAATTTCTGAACTCTCAACATGTTCTGGTTTCATTGTCATGGCAGTGAGGGGCCGGAATTCTGAAGCCTTCAATGTTTTGGCCTGGCTGGATTTGCCCGAACGACTGTCAGGTGCTTTGTGAGCTCGACAAGACTTCGCATTCTCGTCGTGCTTTTTTTCTCCACGGGAGGTCTTGGCGTAGTGGCAATCGTCTAGGGCCTGCTGGGAGGGGCCAGTGTCACAGAACCTGGTCGCCTGGATCATCCGATCCGGCATCTCATTGTGAACGGTGCTGTTTTGGTGAAGCAAATGTGATGCCGTGTAAAAGTATACGTATATATAGATATAATTAATATATATTTTCTTTAATTATTATTATTTAATATTATTTATTTGTATTGTATATTTAGCCAACTTAAGTTAAGTTGATTCATGGGTTTTGGAGTTTGATTGGTGTTTTATGGGGGAATTGAGTTGCAACTACGATCACTGTAGTAGGAAACTGGGATTTATGCAATGGAACGAGGCTCTGGAAATGCCAAGTGGCCAAGTGTATTTCGGTGTTGAGTTTGACCCCAAACCTTCAATCAACCATGAGATGTCCCGGTTGGGCACGATGCCATCCAATGCCACTCCATTTTGTGCTTGGCCCAGCCATGCTGGCACCATGAAGCTGAGTTTTGGCACAGAATTAGATTCCTGAGCACAAGCCGCAGGCAGCACAAGGGCACCCGCAGGGTGTTGAAAAGCAAATATCTTAGACACCTAGAGCCATTTGGAGACCTTTAGTGCAGATTTTCAAGTTGTTTGATTTTCAATGATATTCAAAATTCGTACCAAGTCGAAATCAAACTGCGTTTGGTGTCCCTGAGCAGATCTGATGCAGACAAGGTTATTTGCAGTTGAAGAAGCCAAGTCTGATGAGCCGCGCAAAAGTTGAAAAAGGTTAGGTCGCTGCGCAAGTTGCATCATGGCTTCCAAGCTCAAAATGTTGCCGTAGCAAGCCAGGGCTTTAGGGGATGCTTGGGTCAGACATGCTCAGACGAGAAACTCATCCGTGCGACCCATATACAGATAGATGATATATTGGTATGGAAAGGACGCGCCTTAGCATTCGGGTACTTGGCGGCGAAACTGACTTCTAATGGTCACAGAATCAGCTCAGCGAATTTTTTTACTTGCGATTCTACTTGCTGTTGCTTGCTTTGTCCTTGTTCTGCTTCTGTTTTTGCTCCCTTTTCAATCTTTTCAGTTGTGCTCCTTGTTTTTTACCGGCGCACTAATATAATCCATTGTAATCCTTGCTTCTTGCGCTTGTTCCTGTTCTTTGACTCCACATTGCTTCCGTTTTGTTGTCGTCTGTATATAGTAAATTGATGCTCAAGCCGCGCTCTGAATGGAAGCTTCGAAGTGTTCTGGGCCACCGAGAACTATTTCCCTCATGGGCGAGGCAAATCCAATTGATATTGGCTAGTCAATGGCAACATTACTAGCCCTTGGAACATGTGAGCTTTCTCTCCCAGGGCAGCCCAGTTAGGGCAAAGGCAAACCAAAAGCAAATTGAGAAGAAAAGTGCAAAGTCCTCCACTTGTGAGTCTTTTGTAGCAAATGCTAGGAAGTTTCTCAGTGCTATGAGTGCTATCCAAAAGTATGCAAACATTCTAGATTCTAGATGCCAGCCTGACAGCAGATGGCAGGGGAGCGGTTCAGTTCGTACACGTCTCCCTGCGTTGTCGTTTGTGTATCTCTCTTCGCTCATGCATTATCCTCGTGCGTTTAAAGGCCCTGGTACGTATTCACCCCGCAAGACTCACCCGCACCATGGGACAAACCAGACGTGGCACCTGGCAGCTGCAACATTTTGCTCCGGAAAATGCCACTGGAGAAAAACCATCATCAACAGGTGCACCGGAATGTCTTTGTTGAATTCTTTGGCAGGAGCGGGCGTTGCTTCGAAATTCCTTCTACCTACCGCGCGCAAGAATTCAGAGCTCAAGTCAGGATATTGGAGAGGTTTCATGTGAGCCTTCCACAGCAAGCTTTACATAATTACGTCATATCATCTCATATCGTCACTGCAGGAACCCAGCCGAACGCGCTAATCGTTCCATTCAATCTTTGCTCCGCGCCGTCTTGTTCGAAGCGGAGTGTGTTGAGCACATGAGCACAAATGGATTGCGAGGATACAAGGCGAATCACTGGCCAAAGCTCCTTCCTTACGCTGTCGCCAGCTTCAACGCCCACGCGATAGCGGGCACAAACATCTCTGCCTTCCAAATGAAACATGGGTATGAGTTCCGCACCCGTGGCTTCTCCGATGCCGAAGACGACCCAGGTTAAAGTCTCCACGTTTCGCAGCCGAGCACCCTGAGGCTCTTTCCACCACGAGATCAAAAAGCTGTGCGCAACGTTGTATACTTGATGTATACTTGATGTGTACGCATACATAAGAAAAGTGAAGTAATCGCATCAACTCTTGTGGAATCTGAGGTCCCTTCCAAGCTGCCTTCACCTTCACGGCAAGGGGGTCATCTGCGTACGCACTTTGGGGATGATCTGTATACCTGTTCCAAGCATCATCTGTACGTGCACTTGGGTTATTTTGGGGTCATTTGCAAGCACTGTGGTTTTGGGAAGTTTGGATGTGATTTCAATTGATTTCATATTTTAGGAGGGACAAGGGGCGGGATGGAAGGATGTTAGGGGGCTGTACTTCTGGACGTCCGTTACATTGGCGTTTGAATGTGGGCTGTCCGGGTCGGCCTGCTGCTGAAGGATCCCCAGAAAACCATCCTCCTTCATCCCAAACTTCCTCACAAACCATGCATCGTTTCGCGAAGTTAGCGCAGATGTTTCGCACCCCGCCTTTGACTTCCATCGTTGTGTGACAACGCCAGCGACAATAATCTCACACCAGTGATCGAACGGCGAGATATGTGCAAAGACTCTGCAATACTTCGGAAATCCTGGCGCCCATATTATAAACTTGAGCAGCTTGCCGCAAAAATGTCATTGGAAACGTCGCAAAGAAAGGTTCCTGCCTATCCCGACACCAAGATGAGATCCAAAACCGAGCATCAGTTGAATGTCTCCTCGCTCCAACTTTGCCCTAACATTGCAGCATACGGACACGTGGGACATTCCCAAAATGTTGCAACGCCCTTCTCCACTCCAAACGTTGCCGAAGACATTCCCAACACGTCGGGTTCTGTCCGTCTTACCTCCCAAGTACAGCTTGCCGGCACAAAGACAAATCGCTGATTTCGACGCTCCCCAAATGGTGCTGTTTTCCACCTGAATCACTGTTGATTGATGAGATTGTCAGCGCCAGACCCGAAGGCCAGAAGATGAAAACGATGCCGAACTCGATTGCATCATCCAGTTCAGAGCGCCGTGATGTGGTGATACGCGGTGATACATGCTGTTTCTTCGTGTCCATAGTGGCCGACAGGCCCCAGTACGCAACTCAAGATCAGGCAGCAAATCGCAACCCCTGGCAACGCATGTCAAGAGTCAGTTCAGCACAGAAAACATTCAACTGTGCATCCAGCCATTGGCAAGAGCCCCCTGAGGGAGCTTGTCAAACTTGTTAAAACATGCTTTCCTTTGTTAGACACCGGGCACCACGCAACGGGAATCGGACGCTTTTCATGTGCGTGGCGGCTAAACATTGCCAGCATACTGGCCCACTATAGGTGAGAGCGACCAACGCGATTTGTCCTCGTTAACCGCCCGTTAAACGTGAAACAAACATAAACAAATCCCTCAGAGTCACCATTTGCCGTGGCATTGCGGGCTTCCAAACTGCAGAGCGGACTATATAATTTCCAACGTTTCTTTTGAAAATTTGAATGCTTTAGACGTGACCAGGCTATTTGCTCAGAACAGTTGACACAAACAGATATAGGTTGTTCCACGGTTCTGCAGGACAATGGTAGCACACCTTCCCGGTGTGACGATAATATTTGCACAATATGAACACTTGCCAAAATTCCTTATCACAAAGTCCAGATAGCTGTGTGATATTTCTGTTTTGATTGAAGGTTTATATATTACTTATGAACCGAACCGGGCCCCAAACTATTAAATGATGCAACACTGCACGGCAACGCTAGCTCCGCACTAGCTTGGCAGTAGGCATTATCCAGTATACATACGTACGTATACGAATACAGAATCCAGCCGCACCTTTTTCTGAAAGTTCCGGGGAAGAACGCCACCAGCACCACCAGCCACAACTCCAGCACCGCCAGCCCCCACACCGACACCACAAAGGACTCAGCAGCCAGGACCAGCCAGAGCTGACCAGAACCACCAGCATCCAGCCGCACCCTTGTCTGAAAGTTCTGGGGAGGAACGCCACCAGCACCACCACCAGCTGCACCTCCAGCACCGCCAGCCCCCTCACAAGGACCCAGCAGCCTGGACCAGCCAGCATTGACCAAAACATACCAAAACCACCAGCATCATCACCAGCAGCACTGCTTATATACTACTTGTTTGACATGACTCTGTCGGCTCCGTTTTCAGGGCGGGTTTTGCGCGCTAGCAATGCACCGGCACGAATCTCCGTGAGAGACTCTGGTCCATCATGCGGCTCGATCCGCAGAATCATGAAATGTCACGAAGGTGCGCGTCAATTTATGTTTGGCAAATGTTTGCAAAAAAGGTTGGTGCAAAATTTGTACACTAGCTCCGCAAGGTGGGTTGTGAAGCCTTGTGGTTTTGCCTCGAACATAAGTTCTGTGTTCACACATTGTTCAGACCTGTGGGCTGTGATCACCTGTGCTGACTTGGGCCCGCCATTTTTCTGGGGCACGACTCGGCTCGACTCGCAGTTTGCCCCCATGCAACATACGAGGTTTCGTCGACATGTTGGTTCCTGAATTGCGGGATAATTCGTGTTTACGTTGCGGACACCTTCATGATGATTTCCTCTTAGCCACATCACGCCATATAAAAAAAATACAAAAGAAATGCTTATTTTTTGTGGTGTTTACAGTGGCGCGGACGTTTTTAGCTTGATTCGGACGAGCTGCTGGTGCCACTGCTGCCATTCACAGCGCTGCAAATCACCTGCGTTTTGCTTTGCATTCGTTTGCTGTTGTGTGAACATCCTGCTTGGTTTCCTATTTGTCAGGGCAATCAAATTTCTAGGGAAGCACACATATCCATATTACATTTTCTTTTCTCGGAGTTTTTTCTCGCAGATGTCCGTGGTCGAGCTCGCCATCCCGTATTAGGCGGCAGGCATGCGGCTTTACCAGCGGGGCCACGATGTCTGTCATCGCCACCTTTATTCACCTTCATGTTTACTAATTCGGTGGTCATTCCCGACAATGTCCAAGCATTTCCCGGGGGTCCAAGGTGTACAAACTTGCAACCGCTGTGGTCGGGGATGCTGACCTTGATGAGGCCTTGTTTGCCAACTTGAAGCAGTGGAAAGTCTTGGCGCGATCCTTTTGGATCGCACAGCGCCAATAGAGCGCCTGTGTGCCATGCCCATGTGTCACTGACGCCAGGCTTTGAAATGAAATGAATACAGGTTGTTGCGGTGGCGAATGCTTCCCATAGAACCATAACTGTGAAATCATATGCTGATGGTCAATGTCAATGTCAATGTCAATGCCTGGGCGCCATGTGGCGGGCCCGTTTTGGGCGCAGGCGGTGAACCAAAAGAAAACTACATTTACAAATCGGTATTTACAAATCGCTGTATCTCAGGCCATGCAGAAGTTGTAGAAAGAGTCAAAAGGTGCCAACCATGCTTCTTCGTCCCGCGCGCAGTCCAGCCGATGTCCCACTTGTTTGTAGCGCCAAATATACTGTAAAAAAAATAAAATACTGCGACCTTTTGATCCCACGTGTACCTTGGCCGACCTACCTGTCCAGTTCTGACGGCTGGATTCCAAGCCAACATCCTACGTACCCAGCGATGTTCCGGCAAGTGTGCCACATAGCAAAACAGGTCCCAATGCTGCTTATATACGATTCTTGACCAGGGTTTTATCGCAGCTGCAGACGCGAAATCTTGAACCCGAATATTCGAATTGTGAAGAATATCGTGCCATTCCAATGACCAATCTGTATCAGAAAGTGGTGCCACGTGGCCACTGGCGAAACACACCATTGAAGACACAACACTGTCAAAGTATTTCGGCTTCGCAAGCACCGAAGTTTTCCGATTTTGCAATATCCAACGGTTGCTGTGGAAACATTTTGTGCCTTGCTGTCTGTGGTAAAGAAGATCAACATCCTGCCTCATACTCCCAGCAAGCAGCTGTCAACATGCATCCTAACCATTTTTGTCCTTGATTGCGATTGAGTATCTTGACCACAACATCATCCCTTATCACAAGTGTTGGCGGCGGTTGTGCTTGGTTGGTTAAGACTACCGATTTTTCATCATTGAGAATCAATCCAGCGCGTCCAACTGCAACAATTAATCTGTCCAAAAGTTGCGCAGCTTCTGGGCCAGAGTTGGCAAAGAGTAGGATATCATTTGCGAAACGTAATTCCATGAGATTCGGCAACCCATCCCTCAAATCAATTCCTGCCCCTCGGGATGCATTTTTCCAACCACTCGGAACCCACTCCAATGTAGCACTGAAGAGTCTTGGGCTCAAGACACACCCTTGTTTCACACCGGCTGTGATTGTAAAGTTCCGGCTCCTGCCCCATTCTCCCACGACCTTCCGAATTTGTTGATCATCATAACCATATGCAGTGTTCGGAAACACCTTGGTCATGTAGAGCTGCCCACAGTGCTGGCCAGTGCACACGGTCACAAGCCTTTGACAAGTCCAGACTTACAATCCAAATTGTCCTTCCAGCTGCGGTCGCCTTGTCCAAAAGGATGTTCGTTGTTAACAAATGCTCTTCAATTTTTCTTCCTGGACGAAAACCATGTTGTTCTTCAGGCGGTTCCAGTCCCAAGATATTTTCGATGCGAACTAAAAGCATATAAGCGAACACATTGTAAAATAACCGAATGTTCGCACACGCACAATTCCCGTCCGAGTCAAAGCTACGGTCCGCGAGGGACATGGGAAAACTACTACAACCAAACATCAGCATTCCAAGCACCACTTTACAAAAGCCTTCTCATGAGAGCTCCATGTCTCAGATTTGGCCGCCTGAAACCATGATGAATGGAAAATTTCCTGTGCAAAAGATTCAATTTGATCATCCCAGCGTTTCGCTGGGCGACCAATTCGTCTGCCAGGTTCTACACAATAATTCATCTTCCAGCCCTGGTAGGGATACCATTCACTCGTAATAGAGGCCCATGAATTCACTGCAGATGCAATCTTCGCCGCAAAACGAAATTTTCCAACCAACAATCTCTCAGTCCATGGTCTAACATTGTATATTTGCTGTGCATTTTCCAATTTTTTGTTCATTTTTTCCCGAAAGCGGCCGCGAAGGGTTCTTTCAAAAAAAGCGCTGTCATTAAACATTGTTATCAAACATTGCCTAAAGTTCTGCTGAAGTGATGGCTGTCTTTAAAGATTGTCG